>JAEQML010051280.1:0-45677 GCA_016904865.1 Pissodes strobi | reverse complement strand
CTAACACTAACTTAACTATATCTATTAAAATTGATTATAACGTATCGAAACCGGTTCAAATGACTAAAATAAGTAAGACTAAGGGAAACTAACCGAAAATTGATTGGACTACTAACTAGAACTAACTAAATGTATGAAAATTGATTATAACGTATCGGAAGCGGCTCAAATAAGTAAAATAAGTTGAGACTGAGTGAAACTAACCGAAAGTTGTATAGACGACTAACCAAAACTAACTATATCTATTAAAATTAATTATAAAGTATCGGAACCGACTTGAATGGCTAATATAAGTTGAGACAAAGTGAAACTAACCGAAAGTTGATTATACGACTAACCAAAACTAACCAAATCTATTAAAATTATTTATAAACATATCGGAGCCAACTCAAATGACTAAAATAAGTTGAGACTAAGTGAAACTAACCGAAAGCTAAATGGACGACTAACCAAAAATAACCTAATCTATTAAAATTGATTATAACATATCGTAACCGGTTCAAATGACTTAAATAAGCTGATACTAAGTGAAATGAACAGAAAGCTGATTAGACGACTAACCAAATCTATTAAAATTGATTATAACGTATCGGAACCGACTCAAATGACTAAAATAATTTGAGCATAAATGAAACTAACCGAAAGTTGAATGAACGACTAACCCAAACTAACCAATTCCATTAAAATTGATTAAAACATATCGGAATCGGTTTAAATGACTAAAATAAGTTGGACGACTAACCAAAACTAACCAAATCTGTTAAAATTGATTATAACATATCGGAACCGACTCAAGTGACTTTGTGGCATTGAGGTAATTGTGGGTGTTTTGTGGCTTAGACCTGCTTTATTATTTAAAATTTTAGCATTAGCAAATTTTATTTTGAGACAAATCAACATACCTATCTAGATGCAAGTTTGTAGCATTAAGGTCATTGTATTGTTTTATAGCTTAGACCTGTTTTATTGTTTCATATTTTAGTATTAGCAAATTTTATTTTGAGATGAATTACAATACCTATCTAGATGTAAGTTCTACCAGCTTTGTCAATAAGAATTTTCATTTCATATGTAATTCTTGGACAATAAAGCATGTTTTCAATTCAAAAAAAAGTAAGTTAAGATAAAGTGAAACTAACCGAAAGCTGATTAGATGACTAATCAAAACTAACCAAATCTATTAAAATTGATTATAACGTATCTCAGCCGACTCAAATGATAAGTTGAGACTAAGTGAAACTAACCGAAAGTTGATTCGACGACTAACAAAAACTAACCAAATCCATTAAAATTGATTATAACGGTTCAAATGACTAAAATAAATTAAGACTAAGGAAAACTAACCGAAAGTTGATTGGACTACTAATCAAAACTAACCAAATCTATGAACATTGATTATAACTTATCGGAACCGGCTCAAATAAGTAAAATAAGTGGGGACTAAGTGAAACTAACCGAAAGTTGATTAGACGACTAACTTTACTAAAACTAACTATATCTATTAAAATTGATTATAACATATCGGAACCGACTTAAATGACTAAAATAAGTTGGGACAAAGTGAAACTAACCGAAAGTTGATTAGACGACTAACCAAAACTAACCAAATTTATTAAAATTGTTTATAACATCGGAGCCGACTTAAATGACTAAAATAAATTGAGACTAAGTGAAACTAACCAAAAGCTTATTCGATGACTAACCAAAAAACACCTAATTTATTTAAATTGATTATAACGTATCGTAACCAGTTCAAATGACAAATAAGCTGATACTAAATGAAATGAACTGAAAGTTGGTTCGACGACTAACCAAAACCAACCAAATCTATTAAAATTGACCATTACGTATCCGAACCGACTCAAATGACTAAAATAATTTGAGACTAAGTGACACTAACCGAAAGTTGATTGAACGGCTAACCTAAACTATTCAAATTCATTAAAATTGAATAAAACGTATCGGAACCGGTTTAAATGACTAAAATAACTATTCAAGTAAGTAAGTAAGTTAGTAAGGGAAACTAACCGAAAGTTGATTGGAGGACTTACCAAAACTAACCAAATCTATTAAAATTGATTATAACGTATCGGAAGCGGCTCAAATAGGTGAAAAAAGGTGAGACTAAGTGAAACTAAGCGAAAATTGATTAAACGACCAACCAAAACTAACCAAATATATTAAAATTCATTATAACGTATTGGAACCGACCCAAAAGACTAAAATAAATTGATACTAAGTGAAACTAACCACGTTAGACCACCACTAATGTTATAAATTGTAAAAACGAACGAAACTTGAAGTAATTTTTCATTTATGTGGTATATTTTTGTAAACTAAACTTACGCAATCTGCTAAAAGTAATTTTTTCATTAGATTGTGTTAAGGGTGGGTGAGGGTGATATTCAGTTTCTCACGACAGACTAGTCGTGCTGCATATCGTTAGATCGGGGAATGTGAGACGAATCAAATGCAAATGGTATTTTGCTTTTTACAACCAGACATAACATAACAAATTGTAAAAAAAGAACGAAACATGCAGTAATACGCATTTATCTGGTAAACTAAACTTACGTAATCTAATCTGATCTCACCCAAACTTCTATCAACTATTATATTTCCACACAATTATGAGTTTCCTCAGATCTTAAATTTAATAAGCGTTGTGTTCTGCTTGGGCATTTTTAATGTCTCCCCCAGTTGCATCTTTGTACAAGACTGTGGGTTTTTTTAATTTGGGAATGTAGGTTGACCTAATATTTTCGTCTAATGCCGATGCAACGCGGAATTAAATGTTATGAAGATTTTAGAAAGTAAGAAGTTAGTAAGATATAAATAGATAATTAATAAAAGATAATAAAATAAACTGTTACGTATATCCAACTTCGACGTATAACAAACTTACTTACTTAAAATATAACAAATAGTAATCACTACTAAACCCAAATCATGATCATGTTCCATTTACACTCTTTTCCCCCCAGTCCCTTGGGCGCAATACCAACTAGTAATGTTGTGGTTAAAAACACCCGTGAAATCCATATACCAATAGGCAGTTCAGTTAATTACCATAAAAGCCATTAAACTTCCTTTAAGTTAATACGAAAATAATGGCAGTCTAAAATCAACAGTAATTAAAATGGAAACGACATTTGCTCATGGGCAGCTCTCCATGTAACTACAAAAAGGTAACGCCTAAATGATCGATAATTACATTAGGACTTTTTCGGTAGAAGGACTCTTTGGGATAATAAAAAGCATCCTAGAAAATATTAACATTAAGATATTCAAGGCTTTCGCTTAAAATCCAAGGCAAGAAAAACTTACAGGCAAAGAAAATAAAATACAAAAGAGAATGTTAATATTTCCCTGTTAAGTGTTTCAAGGGGACTTAGTAACCTTCCATATGGGTTACAAAATGGAGATACATGAATAACTCACCGGCGATGAAAACTGTGATAAATCCCAATTAAGAAAAAAGCCAACGCACCAAATACGTAATGCACAAAAATGCAAGGTGAGATGGCACAAACCTCTACAGTATGTTACTTCCCAGTGCCAATCACCAATCACAAAACTGTATTTTCCAATAATAACTGGAACAATTGCTAAAATTTTAACATAACAAATTAAGCTTAATTTTAATAACTAACTGACTATAAAGTGAATAGGTACATAACTAGCTACGCTGACTAACAGCGTACTACTGTTCTGTCGAATAAAACAAAAAATAACTCAGTATATTATGATGGTAGATATCCACTAATATTTTCCCACACGAAGCAGCAATCAAAGCCATTAATAAATAAGGTAAGGTTAATTATCCTCAACTAATGTATTTAGGGATTATATTAATAACCCAGGACATAAGTCCTAAATAAACTAATTGTTCTAGGAAAGCTAAGAGCATAAGTAAACAAAATCCTGAAATGTTCAAATTACCAGACACACCTCGACAAACAATCCCAAAAGCTAACATAAACAAAGGAAAACAAGGACAGACCATCTAGAAATTCGGTCAATGAATTCCACTTGTCACAAAATGTAGATACATGCATTTACTACATCCACGCAAGGTATTTATCTTACAAAATTCCAGAAATAAGATTCGAGTTCAAGCTCCAGTAATCCACTGAATATTAAATATTTTATTTTATTTAAGGCGAACACATGTAAGTAAAACCCTTTTCTGCTTTTCAGGAAAACAACGAAATAAAGGTGTATTTTCAAAGCAGAGTGTCGAAAATACTGCAACCGGGTGTACAGGCAAATAATTATTTGATTATATCCATGATTAATAAGTGAAATATTAATTCACTCTGTAACAAAATCGATATATTATGACACCATTATTCTAAAATTTGTAATTCAAACCAAAATCTATTCGGCTTCTCGACAAAATGGTGATTTTTAATGTTTAAAAAATCGAGCCGAATGGTTTATTAGATTGTGGATTGTAGACTGCTTAAGAGCGACAAATATTTTGTGAATAACTCTACAATTTAATTTGTGTCCAAGAGACGTAGGCTTCTTCCAGACGAAGCTATTTTCTTGGGAGGTAGTTGACTCACTTCTTGAGGTGATAGCTGTACTCCTTCAAGGTACTTGAGCCTTTTGCAGAGTTGGGTTGGACGTTAGCAGAGTGGATGTTCAGCTATTTCAGTTGCGTTATTGCAAGATCTGCATTGGTCGTCTTCTGCTTTGCCTATTGCCTTTAGGTGGTGTTTTACGGGGCAGTGAGCAGTCCGGCGACAGTTCTAATAGCTGCTCTGTTCATATCTAAGAGCTGTTCTATTTTTTTCGCAGAGATGGTGATAAACCTCTTCGCCTATCTTAGTACTGGAGTGTTTCTCCAGTAGGACGACAGTTGGTTTTTTTTCCCATTTGTTTAGTTCTTCGGAGTTGTGGCTCTTCATAAGGTCCCAGTAGAGCTCTGGACCGTAATATGATGTTCCAGCTCCTTCTTTCACAAGGCAGTCTGCTTTTTCGTTCCGCCCTATGCCTCTATGGCCAGGAACCAACATTGAATTTGCCTGGTTGCATATTGCTAATTGTTGTAGGGTTAGCTTACATTGCCAGAAAGCTTTTAGAGCTTTTAGAGAATATGTAGAAGTGCTTTCTGTAAAGTTCTTGTGTGAGTCACTCTTCTGCACATATATTTATGACAAGCACTTCTGCTTGGAAGGTGGCCATATATTTGCCTAGCGATTTGGAAAGCTTACAGTTTGGACCTGAAATGCCCAACCCTGATCCTTTCGCTAGTTTTGAACCATCTGTGTACCACAGCGATGCATCGTCGACCTGAGGTAGTTTTTTACTCTCCCATAATTGGCGGTCATCAATAACCACTGCGAATGGGACACCTAGGTCCAACATGACTGCCATTTGCTGGAATTTTTCAGTTTTATTTCTTCAAACATGCGCAGGTGAACAGTCAAATCTCCAGGCTTGAATTTACCTATTTGGAATAGCCTGTGAGCACTGATGATCGCCTCCCTCCTCACACTAAGATGAAGAAGAGGTATGTTCAACATTATGTTAAACTTTTTAATTCAAATCTTTAGTTAATTGTTAAATAAATTGTTATTACTTATTGGGGCAGTCACATAGTGATTCAATCTTTGGTTTGTGCTAATAATTCTTGAGTTTTTTCTGTTTTGCTAAAATTACAATTTTTCTAACATTCAATTTGCCATGCAGTGTTTGAAATGCAAAGTTTTTGAAGAAAACACTAAGCTTCTGACTAATTGTGAGAGCTTCACTAGAGCTATACATAAACTGGTTTGTTCCGGATTAAACTCTTCGGAAATCCGGGTTGTCGAACTCCAGGGCCAGTGAACTCTCAGGTTTCTTTGTGAAGATTGCCAATCTGGCTTGCTACAGATGCCTTCAATACTAAAAGCTATTGACCAGCTGCAGTTGGAGCTTAGGCAGCTAAAGGAAGATCTTAAAAAGGCCTCTCCTACTCAAAGTAGCACCTCAGGCCCTGACGCCATACCCAGTAATGAAATTTTTGCTGAGCTTCATGATCGACAGAGACGGGACAATATTACTTATTGTCATTTACAACCTGCCTGATACCAAACGGGATCTTGACGATGTGAATTCTCTCTTGGGCTCTCTTGGTGTTGCTAATGTGAATGTAAAAAACACAATTAGGATGGGTAAGCCAAACAAAAATGGCCATAGAGCTCTGAAAGTGATTCTCAATAGCCAAGAAGAGGCTCAGCTTATTGTTCGGGCCAGATCTAACCTTAAAGGGAGACATATCTACATTGAACAGGATGTAACTAAATTGCAGGCAGATGCTGCGGCTAAGGTTAGAGCTGAATTTAGAACACGAGTATCTAATGGTCATAGAAATATTCGTATTGTGTACCATCAAGGTGTCCCAAAGATTATTCAAAAAAACTAATTAGTTCTCTAAACGGAAATAGTATCTCTGTTTATTACCAAAACGCTCAAGGTTTAAGAACTAAGTTGGGTCATCTTCTTCATAATATACCAGCACGTCAACATGACATATATGTCTTGACGGAAACTTGGTTGCATAGCGGCATCTATGATTCCGAACTGAGCTTTACTAACTTTAACACCTATCGTTGTGATCGCTTTGCTAATACCAGTGTCTTCAAGAGAGGAGGAGGAGTGCTAATAGCGATACACAACTCATTACCAAGTACTCGTCTCTAGGTGCCAGATAGCATTGAACAGGTTTTCATTAAGGTTGGATCCAGTGCTTTTAATTTTATATTGGGAGCAGTATATTTACCTCCCGACTCTCCGGCACAATTGTATACACCTTCTCTGAGACTATTGACTCCCTTGGACTAATGATGCCCAATTTAGGCCTACATATAGTTGTGGATTTTAATTTGCCTCATGCTAGCTGGCAAAATGGTCCTATTAGCTCTGTTGCAACTGCAGGTGGAGCACCACTACAGGAAGTGTCTTGCATCCAGATTATGTCTAATGTTTGTAGTTTCCACAATCTTTTCCAATGAGACAATACACAATAGCCTTTTGGATATTTTGACACATGATCACTCAGCAGAAACTATACCAGCAGACTCTTTTTTGGTTCCTCCAGTCGTTCCATTAGCATTAAATGTAACCTGACCTATGATGAGCCCGGACTTGAGTTTGATGGTTGCTACAGAGATTTCAGGTCTGCAAACTATCAGGATATTTCTTCATTCCTAGACCAGTTTAATTGGGATATGTTGTTTAGGGATGCAAATCTCAATACCAAGTTAAATATTTTATATGAAATTATATTTATATCTATAGATAGATTTGTATCATTAAGAAAAAGTTCCCAATATGGTTCTCTCAAGATCTAAAAAATTGTATTATCTTAAAGAAAAAATTACACAAAAAATATAAGTCATCTGGTTCTTTGAGTGACTATTGGGAGTTTTCTAGGCTTAGGCAATTGTACAAGGATTTGACATGGGAATGCTATTCACAATATATTCAGTCTACTGAAATGGCTATATCTTCAAATATAAAGAAATTCTGGTCATTTGTTAACAATAAAAGGAAAAATAGTGCTTTCCCTAATGAACTTAAATATCTTAACAAGTCTTATAGCTCAGGCAAGGATATTGCAAATTTGTTTGCAGAATATTTTTCCACAGTTTATTCACACAGTAATCTCCATGTGCCTGATCATGAATTATCTGCATCCAATATACATATCACTAAACATAGAATTTTGATATCTGAAATATACACCAAGCTCTCTTCTCTTGATATTAATAAGGGCCCAGGCACTGACGGTATACCTCCTTTGTTCTTAAAGAAATGCAGTTTTAACCTCTCCAGGCCATTGCATCACATATTTAATTGTTCCCTTCAAACCCGTGTTTTTCCAGATTACTGGAAAGAAAGTTTTCTTAAATCCATATTTAAAGATGGTGATAAATCTCTTGTTACTAATTATCATCCTATCAGCATCCTCAGCATCTTATCATTTTTATAAATGATATTCATGAATGTTTTTCCTCTTCCCTTATTTTGCTGTTTGCTGATGACTTAAAGTTGAGCTGTCTGATTAAATCTGCCAGTGATTGTGATAAACTTCAATATGAGCTAATTAATTTGTTGGATTGGTGTACAAGAAATGGGATGAATCTGAATGCTTCCAAGTGTAAAGCTGTTACGTTCTCTCGGTCCAGATCTCCTATCAGATGTGAATACAAGATTGGCCAGCATTGTCTTGATAATGTACCCTTCATCAAGGATCTGGGTGTCATATTGGATGCAACTCTACAACTTTCTGATCACTTAAATAATGTAGTTAACAAGGCATTTCAGATGCTTGGCCTTATTAAAAGAAGCACACAAGATTTCACTGGGATTACCGCCTTAAAAACTCTTTACTGCTCTCTTGTCCGTCCCCATCTTGAGTACGCATCCTGTGTATGATCGCCTTTCTATGGTTTGCATATTGAGTCCTTGCGTCATGTTGAACACAAATTTTTAAAGCAGGTTGCTTTCAAATTAAACATTTTGGACAATTACAACGATGCAGATTTACTTGCTTTGTTAAATATGTCACCCATTACTATGCGTCATAAGAGGAGAGACCTAATTACTTTTTACAATATTCTGCATGGTAGAGCTGCTGCACCTTCTTTGCTCAATAAAATTAATATTCATGTTCCATCTAGACCTACCAGATCTACAGTTGGTTTTCATTACCTTATTCATCGCACCAATTATGGACTGAACAACTTCATATCAAGAGCTGCCAGACTAGCCAATCAATATGATGACATAGACTTCTTTGCAACCTTTGACTCATTCCTGCATCAAGTCTCGAGTACTCTTGATTTAACTAATTACTAGGCGATCTTATCTAAGCAATATAATATGATCTCTGTGATTTTATGGCTGATAACTTTTTGTATTGTAACCATAGATACTATTATGAATTTATCATCTTGTTAAGAATTTATAGTTTAGCATTAATTGTAATTGGGCTTGCCCGTTGATAAATAAAAATAAAAAATAAAATAACATTACCTCTAAGGCTGCGGTAGGGCACGTTGACATTGCCCCTGTTATTCCCCGGCCTGCCTTTGCACTTTATTAAGTTTGGTCTAAGCAGTGACCTGCTGGGTTTTTGGCCACCATACCAGCGAGACATAGGTGACCATGGCCTTTATTATTGTTTGGTAGATCCAATATACTATTTTTTGTTTTAGGCCCCATGTATTACCAACTAGTTTGCGTCATATCCTGATTACCGTTGTGGCTTTAGAGATGGTGTTTTCTAAATGCTTGTTCCAGATACATTTATGGTCCAGTGTGACCCTTAAATATTTTACCTATGTTCCGTGTAGGATGGGCGCTCTCATTTCGTAAACTTGACAATAATAGTATTCCTAGGATTTAGGGAGAGCCGCTCCCCTTCACTGCAATTCTTGATGATGTTTAGGGCATTTTGCATGCGGTATGAAATTACGCCTTCATGTTTGCCCTTTATTATTACTACTAGGTCCTCTGCCTAGCCTAGAACTATAAATCCAGCTCTACTCAGAGTAATAAGGATTTTGGCCACTACTAGTGTCCACAGTAGGGGGAGAGAACACCTCCTCGAGGACACCCTTTCACTGTGCTGGCGGTTGTTGACGCTCCGTGTGATTCTGCTGTTGCGAAGCGGTGCTTTGGCATTGTTTCTGTCCATTTTATGATTGGAAGCTCAACTTCCCGCGCTTGAAGTGTTCTTCTGACGGACTGATGTGAGGTATTATCAAATGCTCCCTCTATGTCAATGAACGCAGCAAGAACAATTTCGTTGCATTCGATTGTCTTTTCTATGTCTTTTACTAGACAGTGCAGTGAACTTAAAGTGGATTTGCCTGCTTGGTAGGCGAACTGCCTAGGATGGAGTGGTGTTCTCGTTAGAGTTTCGTTTCTTAGGTATTGATCGATTGCTTTCTCCATTGTTTTGAGGAAACAGGAGGTTAGCCTGATGGGACGGTATGATTTTGCTTCGTCCTATGGGCATCGGCTGGTCTTAGGTATAAATATCACATTTGCCTCCCTCAAAGCTAGTGGTATATGTCCTAGGATAAGGCTAGCTTTGAAGATTCTCTGTAGGTGTGCTTTCAGGATCTCATAGCCTTTCTGAAGCAGGGCAGGGAAGATCCCGTTTTTGCCAGGAGATTTGTAGGGCTTAAAGCTATTGAATACTCATTTTGTTCTATTGTTAGTGCAGGTTTTTTCCTGTCAGCCTTTTGTATCTCTCGTTCGGACTCTGGAACCCTTTGTTGTGAGGATTAGTCTGGCTCTGGGTATCTTCTAAGATTTGTGATCCAGGGAAGTGAGTCTATAATAGTATCCCTAAACTTTCCTTCTGATCGTTGCAGTATTCTCCGTTTGTCTTTTTAATAGGCCAATATCGTTTGAATGATTTTCTGAAAAGATTTTTTGTAGACGCTGTGCTGTGACTAAATTGTCTATGCCCTCGCAGATTGATCTCCTTTCCCAGAATTTGGGGGGTAAGTGTAAATATTAATAATCTGACCTATTAAATGCCTAATAAAAACAACTGGGATAAGAGTAAAATAAACAAAGCTTTATTCGTAAAGAAAAAATAATTTTTCAGATTTTTCTCTGATTAACAAATGTTTAAATAATCAAAAGAAATATCAAATTTAAATGATCCTCGTTTATCAAAAGTAGGATCGGGCAAAAACAAGTGAATTTCCTGTGAATTAATAATTGACTTGTCTTCAACTGTAGGCCAATGGAATGTTGATGTTGAACGAACCTTTCTTGCAAATTTGACTTCAAGGCATGTCTCTTTTTCAGTGATTTGGGCAACGTAATACTTAAATATTTTTTTTTTTAATGTAATTTTACTATTACCCAGTCGCCAACATCTATTGATTGAATATCATTGGTAACATTTTGCATAAAGGCATTTTCTTCTTTAAACGCTCTAATCTCTTCCTGTAAATCTAAGTCTTCAGAGGAATTACTTACAAAATCTTCGCAAGCGGCGTCTTCATCGCTGTCCTCATACATATTCGTTTCGGTGCTCTTTTCTACTTTTTCGTTTTTTAGTTCTTTTTTTCATTTTTCTTTCTTCCATTTCTTTTAGTTTTCTAATGGCCTCAGATGATGTTATAACTTCTGCTCCTTTGCAAACTTTTTTTCTTCCTGTTTTAGGCAAGGGTGTCTGCTTCACATGCTCCAGTAGCAATGACTCAAAAGATCGTTTTCTGGCGTAATAGCTGATAAAGTTTTGCTTTGAGAAATTTCCAAATTTACAATCTTCACAGGGGAAATAGGACTACCTTTATTTAGTGTGTTAGCACTGTGATTTCTGGCACTTATCTCTTGTAAAAATGTCTTAGAAGCAGATGAGTCACGTAACACTGTCTTGGAAGTAGAAGGGCCAAGTGACATCTTGGAAGTAGAGGTCAATGACTCAAAAGATCGTTTTTCTGGCGTAATAGCTGATAAAGTTTTGCTTTGAGAAATTTACAAATTTACAACCTTCACGGGGGAAATAGGACTTCCTTTTTTTAGTGTGTTAGCACTGTGATTTCTGGCACTTATATCTTGCAAAAATGTCTTAGAAGCAGATGAGTCACGTAACACTGTCTTGGAAGTAGAAGAGCCAAGTGACATCTTGGAAGTAGATGGACCAATACTCGTTGATAGTGACACATCTGACATTGGTTCTGAAGCAGTGTCTGGAAGCAAAAAGGTTTTGGAAGCAGATGGGTATAAGTCTTTTGGTGGGGGGGAATCCGGTTCCGCTTCAGGGGTGGTATTTTAAAAAAGCTGCCATCGTTTCAATGCATTAGGTTCGAATTTATCATATGGAATCACTTTATTATTAAACGGGCTTATACCTCCTTTTGCAAATCCATTTATTATAATAGCAGGGTCCAATTTCTGCCATATTTTTGAAACGATGGTGCAAAATATATTTTTGGGTAACTTCTTCCATAATTTTTTCGCTGCCACTTGATCAGTTCTTCATCCCAAAATAATTTTAGTGGCCTAAAAACACTTAAGTCCATCGGCTGCAGGAGATGGCTCGAATGAGGCGGCAACTTGAGAATGACTACGTCATTTTGTCGAGCCTTTTCGACAACGGAAATGGCAACATGCGAACTATGGCCGTCATAAATAAGTACTATTGGCCTCAGGGGGGCCACATTTTTCAAAAAGTTGTTTTCGAAATAATTTTCGAAAGTTTCGGCCTCCATCCACCCATTTTTAGAGGTAGAGTATGTCATGCCAGGAAATTCTTCATTTTCATTTGGAAACCACGAATCCTACAAGTTTTTGCCCTTAAATACATGAGGCGGTAACTTGTCTCCAGATGCACTTGCTCCCATCAATACTATAAGATTTTCCCGTCCGGGGCCACTAGTTGTTCTATGAGCAGCTGTACCTTTTGCTCCTACCACCTTAATCCTAGACGGATCAAGACAAAAGCTGGTCTCATCTATGTTAAATATCTGGGACGGCGGTATATCCTTAATTTGTTCTTTTAAAATGTTGAAGTACTCATAGATGATAAAGGGGTCCATGCTTCTCTTTCTTGTCACTTCCATGCTTTGCGGTTTTTTCTGACTTATGTTGCAAGCAATATCGTGTTCTATTTCAAATGGCAAGGTTGGTGGCCTTCCCATTGTTTTGCTTTTAACTCCACGCTGTCCCTTAACATGTTTAAAAATCGTTGATTTAGGAATTTTATGAACTTTAGATGCTTTGCATAATGATAAGCTACCACATCGAACGGCTTCTACTGCAACATTCAAAGCTTCTTTCGTGTATGATGGCAAAGAATTCTTGCGTACATAATAATTACGCACCATTTTTCTGAAACAAATAACAATTAAATAATACTTCTGAGAAAAATTTAACCAACTTGGGGAAGTGGAACCACCTTGGGGAAAGTGGAACCAACCAGGTTCCACTTACCTCCGTCTACTAATTTCCACTTGCCCCTGTCTGTCATATAACATGGGAAACTGTAAACAGTCCGTTTTCTTAAAACCTAATTAGATTCTCACTTAAATTGTAATAAAATACCCTCAAGACAACTAAAAAGCATCCTTACCTTACGTAACGTAAAATTAGTTTTCAAAAAGGTCGTTTTTATAGCAGTTCAAACACACGCTTCAGAAATTTAAACGTCAATCGAAGTAAGCACTCGTACGGAGTAATACCATCATCCTACTAAATGGCGGCGTCGCAGTTTGAAATTTATGTTGCTGCAAATGGGGGTATTGATAATCATAAATTTTAATAGATGACACGCAAAATATGTGCGGAGTGCGTTCGGAAATGAGTGGTTCCGCATTCCCCATATTTCCGCTTACCCCGGTGTACCTTATGTCACTTTTGCTAGCCCAAATCTATTCCAGCACTCACCCAAACGAATAAAGAGAAACCGAAAATAAGGAAATCTAACTAAATCAAAGAAAAAGTACCCAACCAATCCAAAGTCAATTTACTTACCTGAAATATCCCAATCTAGGCTATTTTACTCACTGGTTTCCTGGCAGTGAGTTTCTAAGGTCGCATCACGACACGGAAAATTTTAGTGAACGTCGCGACACGGTTTAAGCATAACTGATTATAACGTATCGGAACCGGCTCAAATAAGTAAAATAAGTTGAAACTAACTGGAAGTTGATTCGACGATTATCCAATACAAACCAAATTTATTAAAATTGATTATAACGTATCGCAACTGACTTAAATGACTAAAATAAGTTGAGACTAAGTGAAACTGCCCGAAAGTTGATTCGACGATTAACCAAGACTAACCAAATCTATTTAAATTGATTATAACGTATCGTAACCGGTTGAAATGACTAAAATAAGTTGATATTAAGTGAATCTAACCGAAAGTTGATTAGCAAGATTAGTCCTGGTCTTCCTAATGGTCTTCTACCGGTCGGGGCCTGCTCCCACACTAATTTGACAACTCTTCCATTTTCCTGTCTTTTGACATGGCCTGCCCATCTTAGTCTTTCCGCTTTAATTATTTTTACAATGTCCGGTTGATCGTATAGTTCTTCAATTTCCCTGTTTTTTTCTACTACGATACTGTTGTGTAGTTTCATCCCTTGTAGGTCCGTATATACTCCGTAGGATTTTTCTCTCTGCAATCCTGAATCTGTTTTCGTTCTGTTTCGTCATGGTCCAGGTCTCACAGGCGTACGTCATAATCGGTCTTATAATGGAGTGGTTTATTCTTATTTTAGTCGTCCGAGATACATTTTTGGATTTTATTATTTTCTGTAACGCAAAACAGCAGCGATTGACACTTTGTATTCTGATGTTAATTTCCTTGGTCATGATATTGTCTGACGTGATAGTGGCACCCAAATATTTAAATTCATGGACTCTTTCGAAGTTGTATTGGTCCATCATCACATTTTGTCCTATTCGATCCCTACGTTCCGTTCTTGATGTGGTCATGTACTTGGTTTTATTCTCATTTATTTTTAGGCCTACGTTTTTCGCTCCGGATTCTATTTTTAGAAATTCTTCTTTGACGTTCACAGTTGTGTTGCCAATGATGTCCATGTCATCCGCAAAGGCCAATATGAGACGAGGGCCCCGATTTCTGAAAAGAAGAGTCTCCGTTTTTGCCTCCCTCTCTACGTTCTCCGAGGCTATATTAAAAAGGAGTGGGGAGATGGCGTCTCCCTGTTTTAGGCCATTATTTATAGTAAACAAGGTTAAAAGCTTCCCTCCGATCCGTACTGCACTTGCGGAGCCTTCCATGCTGATCTTTGTTAGACTGACAAGTTTATTCGGGATTCCTAGTTCTATCATAGCATTCCACTCTCAAGACTTTGTCATATGCTTGTTTAAAGTCGATAAAGAGTTGATGTAGGACTCTATCGTATTCCCAGCTCTTCTCCATCAACTGACGGATTGTAAAGATCTGATCTACGGTCGATCGGTTTTTTCTGAACCCACATTGGTAGTCACCTAGCTGATGCTCTACGTAGGGAGTTAATCTTTAGAGTAGTACTAGGGACCGGACCTTATATCTAGTATTTATCAATGATATTCCCCGATAGTTGGAGCATTGTAGTTTGTCGCCCTTTTTGTGTAGTGGCACGATGACACTCTCTTTCCAACTACTTGGTATTTTTTCTTCCTTCCAAATTTGGAGTATGAGGGTGTGGAAGTGTTTGAGAAAAGTTTCTCCTCTATATTTGAGATACTCTGCTGATATTGTGTCATTACCCGGAGCTTTGTTATTTTTCAACCTGCTGATGGCCTTCGTTACCTCCTCGAGAGTTGGCTCTTCGGCCAGTGGATCTGCGGTATAGTAGGTGACCGTATCGGTTTCTTGGTCCTGCTGTGCGTTTAGTAATTGATCTAAGTAACTTCTCCACACCCCCATCACCTCGCTATTATTTGTCACCAGTCTTCCGTTATCTGTTTTAAAAAACATGTCAGTTCTCGGTCTGAAGCCTCCTTTAATGCTTCTCACTTCTTGAAAAAATTTCCTAAATTGGTTATTTGTTCTACTTGCTTCCAGGTCCTCTACCTTTTTGTTCGTGTGTTCTTTTCTTTACTCTAAATGTTGTCCGTGCTGTTGCTCTTCTTTGTCTGTATTTCTCCCTATTGTGTTCGTTTGGGTTTTGCAGCATTTCCAGTCGGGCCTTGTTTCTTGCCCTTATCCTCTCTTCACATTCCTTGTCGAATCAAGAGTTCCTCCTTCCAGTAATTTTCTTTCCCACTGTCGTTTGCGTACTTGCCGTTACTGACCTCTTAATGTTCTCCCATGTTTTCTCTACATCCTTCTGTCTGGATGTTGACTCAAGGTGCGCTGTTAAACGCCTCTGGTTTTCTCGTTTCTTGCTGTCATCTTTGAATGTTTCAGTATTCCATGTAGGGGGCTGGACTGTGTTGTTATACTTTTGGTTTGGGTTGCTCGTACTTTAGCTCTGATCAGAAAATGGTCACTATCTGCATCCACCCCTCTGAGGCTTCTTACGTCGATTATATTACTGCAATATCTTGCATTTATTAAGACATGGTTAATTTGGTTCCTTGTCACCCCATCGTTAGATATCCAAGATTGTTTATGAATGTTCTTGTGTTCGAACATTGTTGACTTTATCAATAGGTTGTTGGATGTTGCCATGTCTACTAGTCGGATTCCGTTATCGTTGCCGTTCTCATGTAGGCTATGCTTGCCAATTACTGGCCTAAAGGCCTCCTCTTTTCCTACTTTAGCGTTGAAGTCTCCCAGCAATATTACCATGTCTTGTTTGGGTATTCTGTATAAAGTTCTTTCCAAGTCATCACAGAAGGCTTCCTTAGTTATGTCATCTTTTTCTTCAGTTGGGGCGTGTATAGATAACATCGAGTAGTTATACCACTTGCCCGCTAATCTGATGTGACAAATCCGCTCATTAACAGGTTTAAAACTCGATTACAGCTCATTTCGTATGACAAAACCAGTTCCAAATTCGTGGTGTTGGTTCCGACTCCCGCTATAAAATACAACATATTTTCCGATTAGCCGACTAACCAAAACTAACCAAATCTATTAAAATTGATTATAACGTATCGGAACCAGCTCAAATAAGTAAAATAATTTAAGACTAAGTGAAACTAACCGAATTGAACGACTAACCAAAACTAACCAAATCCATTAAAATTGATTATAACGTATCGGAACTGGTTCAAATGACTAAAATAAGTTAAGAATAAGGGAAACTAACCGAAAGTTGATGCGACGACTAACCAAAAATAATCTAATCTATTAAAATTGATTATAACGTGTCGTAACCGGTTCAAATTACTAAAATAAGCTGATACTAAGTGAAATTAACCGAAAGTTGATTAGACGACTAACCAACACCAACCAAATCTAATAAAATTGATAATAACGGATCGGAACCGACTCAAATGAATGAAAATAAAATAATTTGAGACTAAGTGAAACTAACCGAAAGTTGATTGATCGACTAACCCAAACTAACCAAATCCATTAAAATTAATTAAAACGTATCGGAACCGGTCCAAATGACTAAAATAAGTTGATAGTAAGTGAAAGTAACCGCGTTATATCGGGGATTGAGAGACGAATCGAATCCAGTTTTTACAACCACCACTAATGTTATAGATAGTAAAAACGAACGAAACGTGAAGTAATATGCATTTATGTGGTATATTTTAGTAAACTAAACTTGCGTAATCTGCTAAAAGTCATTTTTTACATTAGATTGTGTTAAGGGTGGGTGAGGGTGACTTTTAGCTTCTCACGACAGACTAGTCGTGTTTCATATCGTTAGATCGAGGCTTGTAAGACGAATCGAATGCAAATGGTCTTCTGCTTTTTACAACCACACTTATCACGTTTTAAATTGTAAAAAAGAACGAGACTTGAAGTAATATTCATTTATTTGGTATATTTTGGTAAACTAAACTTACGTAATCTAACCTGATCTCACCTAAACTTCTATCAACTATATATTTCCAAACAATAAACAACGCGAGCAATCAACGGAAGCGACTTTGAACCTTATGTATGCAATGATCATCACTTTGTTTTATATAAATACGCTACCGAACCTTCAGTTCGGCAGACTTTGGACTCACCTCCAGCTCCCAAGGTTAGCCACTTGACGACTGCCTTCTGGGTCCTATCCGCTCCTAAAGTTAGCCATACGACTGCTTTAGGTTCTAGTCCTTTCCTTCCAAACCTGGTACCGGTTAGTCACTTGACGACTGCTAGGACCAGGGGTTCCACAACCTCCATAGTAAAGTCCTGACAAGATGTTTGTCAGAGTGTTGAGAAAGACAAATGTCTAAATAGTCAGTTAAAAAGTGTAGTGAAATATCTTAGTGCTCTTAAATAAAACCCAACCCTTAAGAAAAACTATAAATTATAAGACAGTAAACAAAGACCTATAAACAGAACCTCAAATCGAGAAAACATGCGCACCGCAGTAATCGGGTATAATAGAATCTCATTTTTTCTGACCAATAATAATTGTTGTTAAAGTTTTATCGTTAATACATTGTTATTGTTATAAACTAAACGTGCTTACTTTATCATCTCTTCTTACCCCACGTAACGCGGTCTCGGTCTACCTTAGTTACCCCCCGGCACGCTAAACAAGGCGTGTCCTCGCGAGTAGAACATCCAGTGGTAGAAGTAAAGGAAGCATTGAGATCCCGTCATTGTACTAATCGCGACGCGGCTCTTGTCTGAGAAGTTATTCTTTAAATAAACGCGCTACCCCCTAAGCTACTCGTGACAATATGTATGCCCTAAATGGCTACATTTACGAGAGGAAGATATTTTGTTATTAATTTATTTTTTGAACACGCTATACCCTGAAGCCATATAGGACATACACATAAAGACACTTAGATGCTATTTTACAGTATCTAGGACTATTTTAAACTCACTTTCCTCAGTTTTCAAGGCATTATGAAACCTTTGCACAAAACACCTGGATTGAGAACAAAAGCTTCATACCTAGATTCATCGGGTTTTCTGATAAAAATACAAACACTTCTATTAATATTAACATTATTGTTTGGTTTCCATTTATACCTCAAATGAAAATTAATTTGCGGCTGAAGAGCAAAACCTTTCTAGTAAAAATTTCATTATCATTATCACTTTTCACCCCAGTTTTTCGTAAAAAGATAAAATAAAAAGTTTTTCAGACACGTAATTCAAAGTAAGATAATTTGTCAAGCCTCCTTTTAAAACCTGCCAAAAATTTTAAAATATTAAACTGTCATCTTCTTAATGTAAAAAAATGTGACTATTGGACACACCCTATAAATTTTCGTGTGCAAGTCATGCTTTGCCTTAATTTCACGCTAATACGAGTCCAGACACTTAACAAAAGTCTCAAATAGCCCAGAGCTCAACGTGCAACCTATTCAAATCGAAACTCTGTATTAAATAAATCCCTCAAGTTGGCAACAATGGCTTGCTAACCATAACGTAAGCCGAATAATTCCGTCGACGTTGATCAAATATTTATTGTTCGAATAAATCGGAAAGGCACAATGAGGAAACCAATCATGAAATTACGTATTGTAACCGATTCGCATTATTTAGAATGGATGGGTTCGGGAATTATCTCAAGAAGTTCGATATACTACGTCCTATAGATCTAACCGCGGCGAGCTATTGTATTCTGAATTGCGAAGTCAAATAAGATTAGATAGCGTAGCTCGAGTATTTCATAACAAGCAGCGTGGCGCATGGTACGAGTGGACACACTCGTTATAGTTCAGGAGATAATAACTAAATCTAGCTCAGTCGCCAATTTGTGATGATAGTTGATTTATTTAATTAATTTTGTATGCATGAGACTTGTTTTAATTTTCTTCGGGCGTTGTTCGATGTTCTCTTATTAACAATTTTTATATTTTGGGCGCCAGAGCTCCTTGAGACAATGTAAATAAAAAATAAATATCAAGATATCAATAATTATAAAGATAAGAACATTAAAAAATTAATTCGCGTCTTAAAGAACTCGAACGATCCTATAATAAATCAAACAAAATATTTCTAAAAACAATATATATTAATTTAACAACTAATTTACAAGATGATGAGGTTTAAAAAAATATATTAAAATCTATATAACCAGATGTAAATACAACTTATGAAGTTTTGGCTTTTGGAATAAATTGACTAGCAATGTAAATGATAATCAATAAACTTAACTTCATTCAGTTATTTGTAACCATGCGATAACTTCGCTCAGCCATTTGTAACCATGCGATCGGTTAGGATCTCCACTGGAACCGCTTCCGCCTGTACCTAAGTTCTCTCACTATAGGCGTATCCAGGTCTTATAGGCAATCCTAGTGGGGACTCCTACTTGTTTGCACGGCAAAGCTTTAGTTGACGTCTTCGTCTCGAATTGATCGTTACATAAAAAAATACAAAGGTCTTAGACCAACTTATACTGCTTATTAACTAATTATTGAGGAAAGTATCCTGTGGACCTCAGCTGGACTATCACATAGGAGGTATTAACCGACAATTTGGAAATTTACTGGTTACAGAACTTAAGTTACAATTTTAAGTTGAGCAAAAATTATAGATAACTATGGTTAAGCAACCATAAATAATTACTGTTAGTCAAGATACTTCCTTTCTTTACCTTAAGATATGAAATCGAAAAGAATTTATAATTAAAATTTCAGATTCTAGAAAAAAATATGATTAAAATTTAAGATTCAAAGGAAAATTATAAAACTTGTCCAAACAGTGGCTCTCGGCAAATTTAAATAAAACATAACTTGGTTTTTATGATAAATAAGAAAATCAAGGTAGAACCTCTCTTAAAACGAGTCTTATGACTCCAGATAAGTAATTTCTATTACTTAATCTATATATATGGCCCTTGGCACATAAACGACAACTGAACGTAATTACGTCTCAATTAATTAAAGATAAAAACGTGGTAATCTCTATCTCGCCTTGAGAGATGAATTATGATAAAAGATAAAGAGGAAAACAAGTAAATTCACATATCGCCCTTTCAAAATAATAATGACGCAACTGCAAAATTTAAAATTTTACAGGAGAGCCGAAAAACGAAATAAAAATTAAACTTTTCTAAATATGTCACATTATATGTTATTGTATATTAATGAAATTTTCATAGTAACAGTATATTGAGTACACATTTATTAAGTTAAACGGACTTTCCAATCAATTTTAAAATAAGGGATGTTTTTGTATTTAGGTCGTTGTTTTACTAAAATTAATAATAGCACCTTGATCTTTATGCCAATTTTATTTTTAATTTTCTCATATAAAACAAAACTAATTTTTAAGAATAACAAAAAAATTTTGAAAATATAATTGCAATTAAAATAAAACAGTGAAAGATGAAATTTGGTAAGTTATATCATTGTTTTATCAATTTTGATTTAATTTTTACCTTGTGTCAAAAGCTTTATCATTTAATTCAAATAACTTTGAAAGCTTTTTGACATCTTCAAATAACGTAACGAATATGCTAACTGCAAGAAGTACAAAAACGAAACAAAATATAAAAAAAGACTAGCCCATTAAAAAACTGATATCTCATACTCCAGGATATTTATTTTTCATAATAAACAACAACGCATGTGCTAAATGGAAGAATTAAAACTATAACAAAATAAAAAAATATAATCTTAAAACTATGCCGAAAAGACTGGTAACTGGTATTCATATCATACTATTTTTCCATTTTCAAACAATATAACGATGTGCTAAATGCAAGAATTACAAATACCTACTATCACAAAATGATGATGTTTGATTGTATTTCTGAAATGTAACTGTCTAAATTTTTCTGACACCTTTTTGTTACAGGTAAGAATACATTTATCTCCACAAGGAGGTTTCATTGCCCGTTCTGCCACACATTTTCCTCGTTTTGAAATATAGCTTTTACAGAGTTAAGTAATGCTTTTGCTTTTACTGGTTTCCAATTTGCGATATTTTGCACACGCTTCTTGCCTTTTTCCTAGTTGACGAGCTTTCGTTTTCGACATTTACAAATCTTATAGCTCTGCATTATCTTGCTTCTTTTCTTTTCTTCTGATGGGAGACATTTCTGTTTCCGACTCAAAACTTGTACGTGCCTTTTTTTGCTTCACCATTGAACTGTCAACTTCTGAATCAGACTCTGATGGAGAACTGGACCCTTGTTGATAATTGTCGCTCGAACCCCTTTCTTTTCAATTTCACAAATTTTTGGTAATTTTTATCAACTTTTCTAAGCCTTAGTTTTGTGAAACTTTCATATTCTATTACATTATACCGGCAAGGAGTAAAATCAGTTTTGTAAGTAGCAGCTTCAGAATCAAGCTTGCCAACAAGGTTTTCGAAATCTTAAACACCAGCGATGCCGTGATTATTTTTATTAGAAGTAGTGATGTCTTCTAAAGAGATATGTAACAAAATACAGCCATTTAGTAATTTACATTAATCGCCATTGTTAGTTGCTTGAGGTAATTGATTTACAACTACATTATTTTTTATAGGCGTTGTTGCCATGAAGGTGCATATTACATTAGAATTGGCGCTATTATTTTCTAAATCAGAGCATTATTCACCGCAGGCTCCTTTTCATACATCGGAGAGCTCCTATTAGTTGAACACTTAGGTAAATTTACATGATTAATATTGGATTTTACAACAGTTTGGTTTTTTTTGTGGAAAAAGAATATATTTTCTCCTCTCGTATTATGTAATGGATTAGCATTTTAAGGCTTTAGAAGATTCAATATTTTCTCAGTTCGCCTACTCAATTTATAACAGTTCTGCATAAAAAATACAAATGTAGCACACCAAAAAACGCGTTTGATAGAATAGAATCATCCAAATTAAAAAATTAGGACAAGTACCTAACCTATTAATTATGCTAAAATGTAACAATGAAGCTTTTTTGCTATTGTTACGACTGTCGTAACAGGGGTGTTGGTACCTACTGTTGGTAGAGTCAGGAAACGAAATGACTTAACAATAAAAAAAATTATACTGAGTGAAAATTAGACATGGTATCAAAAATAGTGCTAGACGAAGACTTTTCCTTATAAATAAATAATAATAATTAATTAATTTTGAATATAATAAATTTTAATAAATTCCCCTTTCTTACACTATTGTGTTATCAAACATATCTGCGGTAGTATGCATTTCCAAAAGAACAACGACATAAAGTATATTTAGGTCACCTAATGTTGTTATAAGTTGAGTTAATAATGACACAAAGTACAATCAAAACAGTACAAATCAACTTATTTGAAAGAATATTGTCACGTATACGCTCCTACCGCTTGTTGCCTATGGAACTGACTTCGTTGCAGTAGTTGCGCTGTGCTCTTTCAGAAGACGGAGCTCAGATATAGGTAGTTGGGAGAGATGGATAGAAACACTCGGTGTAAAAAAAGGCTTGGTTTATTAACTTCAGGTTGAGTATAGAAGGTTGTAAGTATTACCAAAATATTCGGGAATGCATATCTCGTAAGTCCCCCGGGATATTCCTTGCGAAAATGTTAACCACGAACAGCAGCGAGAGAGAGGGGGAGCTAGCCTGAAGGGCTGTTACAATTAGACTGACGGGCGGATAGATTATTTGATCTAGCTGAATATTTAGTTACGTAGTTTACTTTTTATATGTAGTTAATTTAAACAGAACTTTGCCTTATGGCGTTAGTAATTTTCACTGATTCACTTTTAAGGCGTGCCTGATCAGAGTGGCTTTTCTCTTTCGGTAGTTCGCACTGATAGGTCTTTTTTTAAACGTGCCTGATCAGAGTGGCTTGTCCCTTTCGGTAGTTCAAACTGATAGGTCTTTTTTAAACGTGGCTGATCAGAGTGGCTTTTCCCTTTCAGTAGTTCGCACTGATAGGTCTTTTTTAAAGTGAGAGCTTTGATCTGCCAGAGAGGCTTTTCCCTTTCGGTAGTTCGCACTGGAGATCAAAGTCTGCCGGTATGGGCTGCTGCACAGCTTTTTATACCAAACTTTGACCTCTAATTCGAGTATTGTTTTGAATTGTCAACAAGGTTAATCATAACAGTTTATACTTTAATTAACAACAATTTATAATTGCGATTCAAGGTTAAGTTCAAACTTTCCACTGTATGATTTTATGTTAGTTGACAATATTGACGCATAATACAGTTAGGTCATTGTTTCACTAAAATAATTTATATTTTTAGCAGTTCTGTAAAATAGAAAAAAGACCTAATGTACACTTAGGTCGTTATTCTACTGGATGTAGGCCCGCAGATTGCAATGATTCTGGCGTAGAGAACACTTATGCCACTTTTGCTTCGAAGGGCATGCGTCTCTCATCAGCGATAACGCACAACTGTCGATTACGACGATGTCCACCCACATTAACACGGTGAAAAGCATTAAATTGAATAAAGACACAAGTGACATCTACAGGTTATTTACGTAAGCACAGTTCCGCCTTTTTTTAATGAAGCAGTATGGTGTTTCTGTATATTAGGGTGGATTTAACTCAGTTTTGCAGAATTTTGCAGTTGCGTCATTGTCATTTCGGAGCGGCGATATGTGAGTCAACCCCTCATAACTGTAAATCAATGTCGATACATCATTGTTGAAACGCGACCGCCAAGTGCTAATGACTATATGCTTGGTGTTACAAAATCAACTGAAATATTAATGAAATAAGCCTGAAAAAACTATGATCAACAATACTACAAAGGAAAATCCAGAGAAATTCTACTCAAATTCAATTAACTACCTTTACAGGAACATATAAAATTCGCTCCGAGAATCTCCCAAGTAATACTGTTCAATTTAAATGAAAATATGTAAAATCATATGTGTGATCACTAAACGATGAAATAATTACGTTCTCGTAAATTGGGATTAAACCTCTATCAAATTACATGAATTCGACTAATAAGATATGCAATTATTCATCAACAAATCAGTATTTAAACCTAATGGCCACTACAAAAAATTAAGATTATTGTAATCGCAAATCACTCGAAAGTGTAATACAAAAGTGCTAAATTCTTACTTTAGCGAAATATGATTAACCGAATCAGAAACGATTATCAATTCTGTATTTAAAATATGGAAAATTTAGCGAAATGTATGCAAGATGAATAAAATATTTTAAGATCAAATTATTAGCACTTACCGGTTCAACAGTTAGCACAAAGATGCCCGACCTTCCTTTCAAAATTTTGTACGTTCAACCTATTCTGATTTTCAATGTTCTCATTGGATAATTTAGATCATATGACCGCTACTATGGGTCATGCGGCGTCAAATCAAAGAAACACACGATATATACTAATTATTGTAATCCGTTGTGGTTAAATGCTTAAATTACAGGCATTGAATAGCGTACTACGTGCTTCAATTACTAACTATACGAGATAAGCCCGTTTCCGAACAGATGGCACTCACTCAATAAAGAAAAATACAATGACACGAATCCGCAAATTATGGATATAAATCTGCGTACCTGTTCTTCTTAAATAGTTAATTGTGCGAAATATATCCATTCACCGATAGGTGTCACTGCAGATTAATATGGCGAACATCGAAAACCATTGTTGATAGATAGAATTTAGTGGAGCGGAATAGACTGATATTTGATAACTTATATTCCGTTACAACCATTGGAGTAGATATATAAGGGCGGGCCGAATTTTTTTTTGCAAAATTAATTTGTGATAACAAATAGTCATACAAAATTGAAGTGCGTAATAGTTATTTGTGTATTTAGAGCGCAAAGTAACGGATTGCCGCTTGAGAAAGAATGTTACTGCGCGACGGGTAGCGGAGCGCAGTAATCTTTCGAAAACGGCAATCTTACTTTGCGCTCGAAAAACACACAGAACTTTTTCTACAGCCTCATTTTTTAAAATTAAGTGTACATTTTTCTCTATACTTATTCTGAAATTTGCAAATGACTGTCAGTTTTGACATATTATATTCCGGCTTCTGGCATATTTAGAATAGGAGTGCCAGCAACAAATTAATAAACGCACGACTTTCATTTATTTATCTACGGTTTCCATGACCATTCATAGCACACTCGACGAAAAAAGTGAGAATTTTCTCTTCCATGTTCGCGCTAGAGCGCAAAATAAGGATCCACGGCATTCGTCGATTTTGCGATTTCATTTGAATTTAGTAATTAGTTAGTTTGCGCGCGGCTGTAGAAAAAGAAATATTCGCTTATTTTTTGTACTTTTCTCTTTATTTTTAGCCGCGTCGCATGTATTTTAAAAGGACCAAAGTATCAAGGTCATGCATCGTTTTGGTTATAGCGTCAAAAAGTTTGGGATTAATGTATATAGTAACCAAAAGAACATGAAAGAAGCTCTTCGCTTGAGTAAATGATGAATTGCCTAAGATTTTGCGTGAATTTAGCCGTTCCTTGTGTCGTGACCACAAACTTTGCGTGATGCTGATCGTACACATCGCTTAAATTTGTCAGAATAATCAAGGTTTCAGAAGGCTACGCATAATTTATTTTTCTCCTTTTTTATGCTCAGTTGTTCAGGACAAATTCCGTTTCTTATAGCACAGCTAGCTTATTTAGCATAGGTACTGCTGATTTCTATTTAGTCAGTTTGAATTGGTTAAAATTGCTTTGCAGATCTTGACTAGCATCTCGCCAAAAGGGTTTCTATGGGCCCTTTTTTTTATGGCAGTTGCACACACACTAAAGGGAGATCCTATGGCGCTCGACGAGCGGTGTGTGTGCGAAGATGTTGATTGACACGGTTCTTGAATAGTTGCAGGTTGTAATTAGTGGGAAACAGATGTCCTGGGAGTGAGTTCCACAGTGATGCAGTGCGCCAGACAAAGGAGTTCTTGTAAAGCGATGTTCTAGGTGTTTTCAGTTGCACGACGAACTGGTGCGCTCTTGCCGTCTGTCGTGACTCTCTGACAGGAGTTGCCAGGGGCGGGATGAGGCGGGCCAAATCCTGGGAACATCTGCCGTGAAAGTATCTGTAAAACAGAGACATCTCGGCCACATGTCTGCGGTGTTCGAGACTATCCAGATTCCGGGTCAACTCCGAGTCGCCGACGAGACGCACAGCTCTCTTCTGAATGGAATCCAGCAGCCTTAGAGTGTGCTTTGGTGCGGCACCCCAGATATGTGAGCAATATTTTCAGCACGGTCTTATTTGCGCTTTGTAGAGCAAGAGCAACTGCTGCGGTGTATAGAGTTTTTTGTTGCGAAATAGCGCACCAAGCTTCTGGGAGTTTGATTTTGCGATGTTAGCAACATGGTCATGCCAGGACATATTGCTGTTGACCGAGACACCCAGCAGTCCGATTGACGAGGATGAAGGAATGGTCGATCCTGCCATAATGATGTCAGGGCCCGCTGTATTGGCCCTCTTGGTAAACGTTGCTGCTTGGGTCTTTGCTGCATTGAACTGGACCAAATTTCGGTCGCCCCAAGTTTGAACTTTCTCCAGGTCTTGATTAATTGCTGTACCCAAACTAACCTAAAATTGAATGAAAATGAGCGTTGCCTTTTAACTTGTCGTCTATATCTTGTAGTAGGCAGAGTGCTTGCCTGTCATTCCTGCGTTGCGGGTTCGATTTCCGTCGGTCGCTACAGATGTTTTGTTTATTGTTTTTTATTAATTTATCTTTTTGTCTTAATTTTAGGTTAGTTTGGGTCAGCCGTGGGTTAGTTTTGGTTAGCACTTGATTAGTTCTTGCTGATTGAGCCCCCGCCCTGTAGCAAGCGAAGCGAGCGAAGGGCCATGCAAAGCCATAATAATACCTAGCAATGTGAAAGCCAAAGTCGAATCCGTGGCGTCAGCCGCCAGTCTACAGAAACGTGTCGATCCAGCATTTATTATTAATTTCGAGTTTCTTTCATATCAAATTTTACTAAAATTGTATGCACTCTAATTATATACCTTTCCTCAAAATGTTTTATACAGATTCTGGGCTTTTTTAGTTTACTCAAATCGGTAGCAATTTTATATATTTATTTTTGGTTTAACTTATCATCTTTTGATAGAGAAAACGTGGATATGTTGGTTTTATTTTTTCCGATTGATAATTTGGTTTGCATCCAGTCACACTACATATTCACGGTATATTGATTTAATTTACGATTTTACACCATTATACTTTTAATGTAATCGTAGAAAATATAAAAAGGTGAATAAAGCGCATAAAAACACACTGTAAAAGCCGATAAACATACACCTTATCGGGTATTATTACCCGTTACACTCAAGAAAACACGCCAAAAATTGGCGTAAAACATTAATGAAGCACTAGCACTTAATTTTTGTAAATACTACTTCCAAACAACAATTTTATATAAAAATGTGCAACGCCATTCAAAACACGATTCAGCTGACTGAAGCAAACAGACGTTGGTGTCGGCCGTAGTGAATCGGTACAGAGTTACGTTGTTGATTAAATTGTGTTTTCAAAAAAAATGATAAATTTATTTAAAACACCTTAAATTATACTTGGTAATAGACTGCCAATAAAACTATGCAGGTTCTCTAATGCGAATCTGTTGACACAAGGATACGGATTCGCAAACTAACATTACGACGTTTAGCAATTCACTGTATAATATTATCCTATTCATTTCTCATTCATTATCAATATTGATAAAAAGTTAATAATTATAATATCAGCATGAGATTAAATATGGTCTAAAAGATAAGTTCCTATATTAATGCTTATAAGATATTTTCCCAAGAGATTATTTGCGAGTAAAATTATAGTAAGCAAATTGTCTAAAGATAATGTCTATTAAAAATAGGAATCAGCAATTTTATTAATGTTATCACTTGAGTCATTGAAAGAGATAAGCACCGGGAAATAGCATTGTAAGCGTTGACCGAACTTTATCTTCTCAGGTGACTTGGATTCCAGGGGAGAATTGAGGCACCACGTAACTACAGTCGCATCAAACGAAATGTACCAACTTAATTTGATCAGCTCATTCTGCTGCGCCCAGGCCAATCTTTTTAGTCAGCCGTGACCATATTATAAAATATTATACTCAGGATATAGAATATAACAGGGAGTCTTTTAGGTCAGTTAAGTGGAAGTTTAGTGCTGGACAAAAATATATCGTTGCTTTCGCGACATAACAGTCTCCTGGGAAGAAACTTCACCGCTAAACGTTCCACTATGACAGAAATTAGCATATTATAATTTAGATCATGCCCAAGAAAATAATATGCCGTACCCCCGACCGGAATATTGCAGTCGAGACATTAATGGCTATATGCCCCGCTTGCAATAATAGCATAATCCAGCTTTCGACTCTGAGCCCCTAGCATATCAGGGTCTTAATATGCAGAACTTTCATAGGTGGCATCTCGATACATAAACACTTCAACGCGTTGAGCAAGAGAGGCTTTTACTTATACATACGTCCCGCTATGCATCTGCTTCTGTTTACAATGTTATAGTTTATGATATTATTTAATCAATCATATCGTGCTAAAGTATTTTATTTGAATTTTCCCGCGTAGGGTGGAAATAAAAAGTGACTCAATTCTGATAACGTGCAAAACTTGTGTGTTTTGTTTGGTAGTATTTTACTTTCTTTGTTTTTAATATTTAAAGTTTTTTTCTGCCTCGCCAGCGGCCTTAATGTCTCGTAATTTTCTGACCTTTATCGGATTTTCAAATTTTTAATGTCTTGCTTAAGAGTAGTGGTAGGTTGACTTAATACATCCAAAGGTAACTTAAAAAATTGCACATTTGCATGCATAAAATATGTTTAAATTTTATTAAATCATTTTGCCTCAGTTTACCGAAAAACATTATATTTCACATAGTAAAAGATTGCAACATGGAGACATTACCGGGTCTCATGGATTTGCAGGTGCTATTGGCAAATAGCTCGAGAACTTCGACAAACTTCCGGCGGTTCAGTTGAAATCCGTTAAAGACAATTTGCCTACAATACCAGAAATATTGTGAAGGAACTTGATACAGATCAGCGGTAGCTATTAGAAAAGTGTCAAACAATTATAGCTATTGGCCAGTATAATGGAAGAGATTCAAATTAAAGTCTAAGAAAAGGATTACACTCGAGGTGGGTAACAAACGCCAACCGCAATCTTCGATTGTATATTGAAAACGACAAGACAAATACAGAAATTCAGGCTACAGTCAATTGCGAAACAATAGAAACTGAAGATTACACTTTAGTAAGACTACACTTTAGTAAGAAAGGAAAGCAGTATACTCAGAGGGTCAATTAAAAAGGGCAAGAAAACAAGTAGAAAAAAAGGAAGCACAAGGAATGGATAACAACACATACCAAGGGTAAAATAACTAAAAAATAAAACCGTACAGTTTTCGAATACAGGATCATTACAGGATTTCTTCAAGCTTCGTAAAGGATACTTAGTGCTACACTATACTGATGATAAACAAAAAATATTGGCAGAATATCATCTTATAGATAGGGTAATCCGAATAATCACTTATGGCTAGAAGGTCTAAATTGAAAATTAAGGGCATTGAAAAAGATCGAAATAGTACTAGAAATGATTTTTTGGCAGCAACAAAGGCAAGCAAGAATAGAAATCAGGATACGCAGGAAAGACATAGAGAAATTCCTTTAAAGAGAACACATTATTAGAGGCAGATTCAGACTTTTTCTTCTGATTTTTTTATGTGCCTCACACACACAAAAGGAAAATCCTATATCACTCAACGAGCGGTGCGTGTACGGAGATGACGGTGGACGTTTGACTTGAAGCGCTGTAGGTTGTAGTTTTCGGGAAAGACGTTACTCGGAAGTGCACTTCAGAGCGAGGCAGTCCTCCAGAAAAGGAGTCCCGTAACAGCGACGTTCTAGGTTTTTGCAACTGAATCGCATGAAAATGAGTCTCTGTGTCTGACGGGCGTTTCCAATTGGCACAACTCATATCATATCAATCAATCATAAGTGTCATCTTGTTCGATAGTAAAGAGATAGGTACGACACTTTTCAAGGCTATCAAGCTTTTCTCTAGCTCCACACATGGGAACAGTGTTCCAGAGCAATAAGAGCTGGTGAGGTTTATACAACTTTTTGTCCTGCTGCCTTGAGGTTTTCGTGACGTGATTACGCCAAGACATGTTGTTTTCTACGTTGATGCCCAGCAAACGTATGTATAAGGCCAGAGTCAGAGTTTGTCGTGCCACTGATAAGTCAGGTCTTGCGGGGTTTGCTTTTTTGCGAAGACAACAGCTTGAGTCTTTCCTTCGCTAAACTGGGCATTGTTTTCGTCACCCCCATTTCATGATGGTGTTCATATCCTCATCGATGGCAGCAATCTGATTTTCTCGCTCGAGCTGGAAACGAGCAGCGACCATTGGAGGCTGCGACATGAATGAGAATATAAGAGTGCTGTACGTCTGCAAAGCTGTAAATAGAATTGTTTCTCCTGTCTAAGAGATCGGTGACATAGAGGAAGAGCAGCGTGGGAAATAATATACACCCCTGAGGCACTCAGCCATTGATTTTAAATTCTTCCAAGGGTTGTCCGTCGATACAAACTCGTATGCTTCGATCCCTTAAGAAATTTTATTCATCCACTAGCAAACAAAGAACCAGTATGCGGACAAGCCACAGATGCTCGGAGAATCAGAGAATACTGTTGATATTCGAATCCATTTTTAATATGAAAAAAAAATGCTACACAATATATTGTCATGAAATGTTTTTATCCCCTGACGCCACGCCTGGATTAGCGTGTGGATTAGGAGAGTAGAGATCCGGAATCGCTCTACGTCAGGTAATAAAAAATGATAAAGAAAGCACTTCGGATAATCAATAACAATGTATATTGGTCAAACTTAACGAGAAAAGATTAACAATGTTTATCGGTCAGAAATGTTGATAGGATTATATTATACCCAAGTACAAAGGTGCGCATGCTTTCTCGATTGAGGTATACTTATGAATTGTTTATAAGTCTTTGGTCACTGTTTTAGAAATATAGTTTTTCTTAAGAGCTTGTATTGTGTTTCATTTATAGTTAGTTTGGATTAGAAACACTTTAAGTTTCCACTTCGAGTTTACTCTTAAAATATGCACTTCAACTTCACTGATTTTTACTTTGAAAATTATATTTTCATAAATCTCCTGTAGATTCGACTTGTAATACTGAGGGAAGACAACCCGTGATTCCACGGTCAATGTGCTCGAGCAAGACAACTCAGGAAAGGAAATTGAGTCCGCGGGCAATGTGCTCCAGCAAGACGACTCAGGTTTTAGGTGAGACACAAAGTCTGCCAAACTGAAGGTTCGGTAGCGTATTTATATCATAAAATTTGCTGAGCGTTGCATGTTTAAGGTTGATAATCTCTCGCATTGCCTGCTCGCGTTGTTTATAGTTTGTCTTTAATGTTTGTATAATAATTTTCAAGTTCAAGTTCAAACTTAGAACAGGGTGATATTTGTTTAGTAGTTTATGCATTTTAGTAGGTCATAATATGTTTGTGACAAAAAAATGATATTTTTTTTATAACAGTGACACACACAAAAATGAGATTCTAAGGTACTCGTCGAGCGGTATGTGTGCGAAGATGTTGAATGGCACGGTTCTTGAATAGCTGTAGGTTTTAATTAGGGAGAAACAGATGCACTGAAAGTTAGTTCCAGAGTAATGCATTACGCCAGACAAAGGGGTCCTTGTAAAACGATGTTTCAGTTGTTTCCAGTTTTACGACGAACGGGTGCGCTCTTGCCGTCTGCCGTGGCTGTCTGACAGACGTTGATGGGGAGAGATAAGGCTGCTCAAATCCTGAAAACATCTGCGGTGAAAATATCTGTAAAACTGGGAAATTTCGGCCAAGTGTGTGCGTGTTCTAAACCATTCAGATCCCGGGTCAACTCCGGGTCACCGACAAGACGAACAGCTCTCTTCTGAATGGGTTCCAGCAGCTTTAGGGCATACTTAGGTGACTAATATTCTAAGCACCCAAGTAACACATAGGATGGCGCTTTATATCCGAATTGCTTTAAAAATTATTTATAAGTGCTTCATTTATGACTATATGGAGTTATTGCAGAATCTCAGATTACCAATTTGCTTAAATGATATTTTGGTTCTTTAATTTAGTTCTTTAAGCGGTTTAAGAACGTAATTTGAGAGCTGCTATAAAGTAGCTTTTTAATTATTCTGTAAAGACATTCATTATGACTTTTAAGCTATATACTTGCTTTGTAAACATGCCTAAGATTCTCTTATACAGACAAATGATATCTATATGGATGCTTTATAAAGATTATTTAAACGCTTATAGGCCATTTAAAGGGACAGATTACCTGTTTAAGCAAAATGGCGTCGTGAAATACCACTACACAGGATGTTAAGAATTTTTCTCTTTCAACGCTTCTATAGAGAGTATATTTAGTGTATTAGATGTATTCCACTTAATAATTTGCTGTCAAGATGATTAAAAATGACAACTTTAAGAACTGGAAAAACCTGAAGAAATCTGGACATTTTACATAGGATGGCGCTTTATATCCGAATTGCTTCAAAAATAATTTATAAGTGCTTCATTTATGATTATATGGAGTTATTGCAGAATTTCAGATTACCAATTTGCTTAAATGATATTTTGGTTCTTTAAGCGGTTTAAGAACGTAATTTGAGAGCTGCCATAAAGTAGCTTTTTAATTGTTCTATAAAGACATTCATTATGACTTTTAAGCTATATACTTGCTTTGTAAACATGCCTAAGGTTCTCTTATACAGACAAATGATATCTTTATAGATACTTTATAAAGATTATTTAAACGCTTATATGCCATTTAAAGGAACATATTACCTGTTTAAGCTAAATGGCGTCGTGAAATACCACTACACAGGATGTTAAGAATTTTTGTCAGCGACTCCATATTGTTTACTGAAATCTAATGTTGATAGATGAAACGGCATTTTATTAGAAATCAAAATTGGGTTTTGGTAGTAAATTGATACATTCTATTCATCAAAATTATTAGAATTCATATAAAACACTTGTTTCGGATCAATTTATTAAAAAATTTTTGATTTTTATGAAAAAAAGTTATGAAAATAATTTCTAAAAATTTAGAAAAATGGTAATTTTTCTAAATTTTGATGGCGAGTAGTAATTTTACGAGGTAGCATATTACATAATTACAATACATTTTTTCTGGCATGACGTTTTTAGGTACTCCCGCCTGCCCTCAATAGCTTTTTATACATAACTCGTTCAAATAATTCCATATCCTGTAGAAGCCATTCTGAATGGCTATTCCTACAACCTCTGTAATTATCAAAATGTCTGTTTGAGGTTGAGTTTTAGTGGAGTAGGAGATATTCCTGTAACCATTTTGCAATATAGAAGATATAATGAGGCGGTAACTCTTTCCAAATATATAAAAGTTATATAAGGCATATTTATTCACGTAAGTTGTATTTATGTCTTTTTAAAAAAACATAAGCATCATATAATAATACTTACACAACATTATTGCAATTTAAGAGCAAGTTTAACTTCACTATATAGATGCTTTATATGTTCTTTATAATGGTGATGGTAAGCGCTATACTTAGTTCAAGAAGTTATATAGTGGCTATATATTAGGCATATATGCGTGTTGAAAGAGTTATATAGAAGTATTATAGAATAGTTTTTTTGGAGCATTTAGTTACACTTTTATATAATAGCTGAGTAAAGTGGTCCCTTTAAGACAAATAGCAGCCATATATGTAATATATAATTGATTACCTTACCTCTTATAGCATCGTTTTACTCTATAAACTAGTGATATAAACGTTTGTTTAACCTTTATAAATCTTTTTATGTTACTTGGGTACGGTCTTATTTACGCTTTGTAGAGCAAGAGCAACTGCTGCGGTGTAAACAGTTTTTTGTTGCAAAAGAGTGCATCAAGCGTCTGCAAGACTGCTTTTGCGATGTTAACAACGTGGTCATCCAGGGACGTAATGCTGCTGACCGAGACACCAATTAGTCTGATTGATAATAATGTCAGAGCCCGCCGTATTGGCTCTCTTGGTAAATTGGTAAATGTGGCTGATTGGGTTTTTGCTGCATTGAACGGACCAAATTTCTGTCGCCCCCGGTTCGAACTTTCTCTAGATCTTGATTAATTGTTTTAATCTGCTCCTGTCTGCGATGATAAGTGTCAGTCGCTGGTAAAAGTTTTCCTGATCTAAATTGGAAAACAAGGATACTGTCATCTGCAAAACTGTTGGTTTCGGTCAGTAGGTCACTAATATAGATAAAGACTAGAGTTGGTGAAATTATTGCGCCCTGAAGCACTCCCGCATTTATGGTGAATGTGGCTGAGATGTGTTTTTTAACTGCAACGTGTAGGTAGAGATTAAGAACCATCTTAAGGAAACGGGCAAGAAAGCTGCAGAGAGACACTGGCAGTCCGATGAACGGCAGTTTATTGAGCAATCCGTAATTGGAAACTCTGTACGAATTCTCCGTAGTTCTCAATTGCTTTACTCCATATAAATCCCCAGGTAGATCCCTTTTCGGTAAGATAGAGAAAAAAGTCTGGAAAAATGGGTTGGTGCAGTTCTTTAATACGATGGCAGGTATTCCGTCCGGTTCTGATGTCTTTTGCGTATCTAGCTCTTTGAGGATTTTACGAATATCACGGTGATGAAACTTTACTTCTCTCATGGTAATTTTGATGTGGGTTATAATGGGGAGAGCCTCGCTTTGGAAGGCGGTTTGGATTTTTTTATTCACAAATTGTGTCCATCAAATTACTTCCACACATAAAACATTTAGTCGTTCCTGCTTGAATTCTCATAAGAGCAACAATTATTTATGCCTTTGGAAGTGATATTTCTAATGTAACGAGATACATGTTAGTGACATATCGAAATCCAAAAGAGATCAATTGCAAAGCAGATCTGAAACAACTATCAACAAAGTAAATGCATCTCTATTTGTCCTTCTTAACTTTCGAAAATAATTCATACTGGAACTTGCACATACATTGCCCGATGAATTTCCATTCACATAATAAAATATCTTTTGTCGTATGTAATAAAAGGAAATATATGCCAGAGTGAATTTTATCGCAGAACTATTGAGTGTCGTAAACGAAATGGGAAATATAAAATTCAGTGCAGGGCTACTGTAAATCACTACCAGACTTACAACAAAGGAAAACAGGAGAAAACTTTACTACTGCCTTGAGAATATTAATCTTTAGAGTTATTAAACCAAATAAGTGAGCGCGGTCAAAAAGTTTCAGCAAACTCTTTTGTTTCCACTTCTTATCTGAATAGAATCGAAATATAATCACTAAGTGTTAAAATATCTTAATTAAGAGAGAGCTTTGCCTAAAATCATCTGTGCGATATAAATATCCACATTTGAATGTGCAAGACACAGTCAAAAACTAGACATTATCTTTTATTTTGCAACCATCGGCTGGATTAAAAAATAGATTTGGTTTCATCTTATTCAGTATAAATTCCATAACTAGTAAACCAAATTCTACCTGCTTAAGTGTGGAAACGTAGGTATCAATATTAGCACAAAGCCTTGAGTGAAAAAGAACATTCAACATCTACGTAGTTGTATAAATAGTGCCAGTTTTGATTCCTTAATACTAATCGGAAATCAAATTTTTAGAAAAAGTTGAAAAACGCGATCAGTAATAATAACAGTAGAGACAGAATTATTAGTAACACAAGTAATTTAAAACATTAACTAAGTAAACCAAACTGTTGACATCATTAAGAGGTTGGGCATAATTTTGATATTAGATATGATCATATGAATCACAATATATCAAGATTTAAATACAGTTTCATAAATTGAATATTTCCTACATCGAATTAGGGCAGTAGGTTTAGCAAACCGACAATCTCTTAATTTTTAATATGTTATGTATTTTTTAATCAATAATTTTAATCTTCATTAGCCTAGTGTAGTGAAATTTGTCAAGAGAATTAATTGCATTGTGATAAAAATTACACGAAACATGACAGTGTTGAGTTTTGGAAACCTGTCCAAATAAAACACGATGGTGCCTTCCAGATTAAAATGCTCCGGAGGGAAAATAGCCTTCCATTCGGATCTCCGGGTGGAGGCTGGCCTGGGGAGACCATCAGGCCTGAACGGCTCCAGGATAAAAAATAGACTGCGATTGAACTTCTCAACCATAAGAGGCATTAACACAAATATTAACTCGGTCCACCAGCACTTAAAATGAAATGTCTCATATTTTAGCTCTATCAGAAACAAAAGTGAAATCAAGCACGGATGTTCATTTGAATATACCCGGATATGACCTTTACTCCCGATTTCGACATAACTCTGGATCAGCTGGTTTTATACGAGACGATTTATCTTGTCAACAAGAAGAAATATGCGAATTTAAAGCCTTTGATGTCACGTGGTTCAAAATAAGCACAGATCGAGCAAACAAATTCATTTGTTGCCTGTATAGACCACCTAGCGAATACTAATAACGACGGCTTTTCTCAAACCTTGACAATCAAGTTGATTTTCTGTAAATCAACTATCCAATGGCAAAAATTGTCATAGTGGGAGACCTCAAAGTACATAGCATCGACTGGTTGAAACACTCGAACAAAAACGACGATGAAAGACGAGAAACCGAGAATTTTGCTATAAGTCACGGACTTACTCAGCTGGTTGACGAACCTACCAGCATTCCTGAGCGTCAAAAAGACATTGCTTAGCCTCCTGGATCTATTCTTAAGAACTAATCCTGAATCTCTACACCTTAACTATCCAACCTTCGTCGGGTCCATCAGACCATAATCTTATCTCCGCAACCTGTGACCTTGCTATCACAGCACAGGAGCCACAGGTACCCCGAAAGATTTGACACTACAAATCTGCAAAGTGGCGTGATCTTTGCGAGTTTTATCTTTCTTTTCCCTGGAAAGATGTCTGCTTTAGGAATCAAAACACCTCTGAATCTGCTACTGAGATAGCTCAAGTTATCCTAGCTGGTATGAAGGCCTTAAAAGCATCTCAAAACAGTAAACCATGGTTTGGGAAAAACTCATGAGCGGTGAATGCTGAGAGTGTCGCCTACCGTAAATGGCTCCGACAGCCGAAAATCGAAATATATTCATCACGACTAAAAACTATAGTAAGCGGACCATTGAAGTGAGCAAGGAGGGATACATCGAGCAGATGAAGAATAAGCTTCTTATCTGTCCTAACGGATCAAGATCCTTTTGGTCAGTTGCCAAGGCTGTCAATCAGAATTTCTCAAGACGTCAATCCCACCACTGACCAAAGATGATGGCTCAATAGCGGAAACGGCCAAAGAAAAAGTGAACATTCTTGCCGAAATCAATTAAGGCATTGCATCAAATTCTAACTTAGATCCTCAAGCCAATCCTCAAGAAATGTATGGTATTTCGTCATGCGGGACTCCTTTGTCTGGAAGACTACCTCGCTCTTTATAACCTACAGCTCTTCAAGGCCAACGTCCACTGTCTCCTCCGCACACGCACCGCTCGTTGAGTGGTATAGGATTTTCCTTTTGTGTGTGTGCCGGATATAAAAAATAAATAAATAAATAAAAACTAAACTAAATAAACCTTTTAACTTAAGCTACAACATAAATAAAAAGTTTTCCTTTTAAGTAACAATCTTTTAGTGAATAGAACATTTTGTAGAACTTCTTTTATGCATTGAATAAAACTCAAGGTAACTATAGAGTTCTGTATTAATTTTAGCAATGAATATATAAGATAGTAACGCGACATAGTGTATATTCTTATAATCTACGTACGCATATCAATGCGTCACTCAATCTTATATTCTCTCTATATATCCCGGGTTGGTGTAGGTTCGTATTATAAATATAATGTTACAATAACAATGCTAATTCAACAAGGTTGACTTAGCCTTGTCACCCGTGTCGAGTATCTCGTTCATTGAAGTTAAACAATAATATTACGTGTAATAGGTAATGTAAATAACCTTCGTCTAGACCTCGAACTAGTCGGGTTGCCTTCACGATCTAATTTATGAAATACCGAGTGTTTTCCTAAAACACTAGATATTTGCGGGATTTCAAAATGTCTTGAATACGATAAAAATCGTCACTTTTAGTACATAATATCTTGTCAAAATACTTTTACGGTTGGTATTATTGTCAGAAAAACCTGGCGATATTTGCATGTTCGATTTTCAAACTAGCTGGAGGAACAAACTTGTGGTTATAAGATTGTTAAGATAAAAAAAAATCCCAAGAGAAATCGTCCCCGAGGGGCCGATTGTCAACAATCCTAAAGATATATTTGATTTACTTTGGTGAACCATACTACAGAAAATCTGCCTTCTTGCGCCATTAGTTCGATCTAAAAAGACAGGCGTAAAGCTTCCAAGAGACATATATTGACTTCTTCGCAGCCCAATATGCATTTTTCACTACTTACGGCAATCTAGTTCTCCACGACATAAGTGAATAGAAATCTGAAGGCCTCTGTACAGAAAAGAGGGCCGTCACAGCAGAGGAGCCTTACAGTTTAAACCAAACTAACCCAAAATTTTTATTCCAGATCTGTAAACATGCAGTTTTCTTTATATGGATTTCCACATCAAGGCTGTTGGTATATTCTTTATAAAAAATAAAGTATTTAATTGAATTTGCCGATACTTGGTGGAACTCCATATATTATATAAGATATAAACAAGTAAAACACAATTTTACTTAAAATTCCACTATAATTGATAGATTAATCGAATACCTACTTACCTGTATGAAGATTAATCGTAATTTTCCGAGCTTGTCTTCCGATATGATCACATTGTAGTTTCTGAATCACCATACCCATCGATACGTTTTTAAAGCATAAAATTTTTTATCTTCAACCCGAGCCTGCTATCGCACCTCGATGCTTACTCATTCTGTTTTAGAGCAAAATTGCCCGCCTAAGGGGCATGTGGTTGGGAGGGTTGTAATCATATCGGAAGACAAGCTCGGAAAATTACGATTAATCTTCATACAGGTAAGTAGGTATTCGATTAATCTATCAATTTTCCATCGCTTGTCTTCCGATATGATCACATTGTAGCTGTTTAAAGCTAGATGGTGCAATTTTGCATTATTATACCTCCAATCCTGAGAATACTACAAAAAACCACAATTAAGGCAGCAAAGTCGTTCAGTTCAACTCTTTTTTAAGTATGAAAAAAAAAATCAATGAAAATTCTGTCCTATAAATTCCTTAACCACTTAAATAAATATATTTTATTTAACATATATTATTGACATACAATCAGAGGAAAACAAATATTATAAATTGAATCTTAGGCAACGGAATACTTAAAAGGCTACCTATGAGTGCTAAGATATACTCAAATTTATTTATTGTATTGGCAAATATGTCACTGGGCGTACCTAGAGGTCGAGTATAGAATCTGAAGAAGTGTCAGATTTATTGGCCTCTACCCTGCTATATTCTTAATGACATTTATGTTTACGTCAAACTTAAAGGCTGCTCACGTGCTGGCGTGCCTAACGCTATATCCGGTAAAGACGTTAACGTCCATACCATACCACTGTTTTTAAAAATTAAGTTGATCCACCTACTCAAAGTTTGAGTTATTGCGTGGTGATGTAATTTTTTGAGAGTTAAGAATAGGGATGTATAATTGGAACGAAGGTGCACGGTGACTTTAATGTACTCTTTTATAGAATTTGCGACACATAATAGGTAATTCTGGTTTTTGAAAATACGGAAAATAGGCTGGTTTTTATAGGGAGCAGAGGTTTAAATTTTTTCCGAAATCTTCAATTTTGACTGTAGTCTCTATTATTGTCGATCGTAATTTTGCTTAATGTTTGGATCCGATGTGCTGAACTTAGTGCCATAAGTGTTACCGTTTTCTTTGTTAGTTTATCAGGTGATAGAGATTGTAAAGGGTAAAGTGTTGATAAATAGAGTAATACAGGTTCAACGTTCCATGAAAAATCGTATTTAGGTTTAGGGGGCTTTAACTTGTAGCTTCCCTTCAAAAATCTTTTTATTATATATTAATCCCTATTAGGCGGTGAAACATAAAGTTATCTATAGGTACTTATCAAGACCTAAGAAGCTCCTTTGTTTACTTCGCGAACTAAAAAGTCCAGATGAATGTTTAAAATATAAGTAAAGACATCGAAATTTTGCTGTTACAGAAATTATAATACCTACTTATTAACACAAGCGTTGTATGATAAATATTAATTAACAATTTGTTTTAACAAAAAATATTTATATGTACGCCTATGTTATTACTATTAAGTTAGCAGCAGTTTAGACAGTAGGATAACGTTGACAGTGTTATTGTTAGATATATTTTATATATCGTTGCATTATTATATATACATAAAGTAAAAATACTAAAAACTGGTGTTTTATCAACACAAGAACAAGTAAACCAATTTTAAAATCACAACATTGTACTGTTTCCAAGCTCCTTCTGACATGGATGCAAACATTATTGGGATGGCGTGACCGGAAACGCTTCTTTGAAGAAATGCTTCTCAGACAGTTTCGTTGCCACCAGGAAAATTTTCCTGTATAAGAGATGAGAGTCTCTATAGAGAGTAACCAATTTTTACTCGATTTAAAAGTCAACGGTTTCCCAACTAATAAACTAAGAAACAAGGTATACCAGGGTTGTAATAGCCACACAGGTACTACCAATATTCCGGTGGCTTCATCCTGTATAGATTTATCTAAAGCATTAAATATCATAGAAAACAAGAGAAAAGCGTAAAAATACTCATCATGCCAAGAAATTGTAAATGCATCGACTGCTGTGGAGGTTGCATCCGGAAACCAGGAAATATATTTATTGCATTTTGCATTATAATAAGTTGCAAATAAATTTAACCGCTTATTATTTTCTGATATACCTGCTTGTTTAGTTCGTATTCTGTTTCAACGGAAGTTTGTCTTGATGCCTTATCGGCTTCCTTTTTTCTTTTGAAGCGATATAAGATGGAAAGAGTGTTATACGTTTTGTTCACACCAGCCTAAAATGTGAAAGGTTATATTGGTTAAGTTTCGATATTTTACGCTTCCCCCACGATTAAATGCAGGATATTGCCGTCTTATTATCGATTCTAAGTAAGACTCCAATATATTCATTTGATTTAGTAAATAATTATTGTAAGCCATGACTACCAACTTTAATTTCGAACCATGACAAGCAGCTTTAATTTCAAGGTAATTAATATGCTTAGACTTGTCGGCTTCTTCCCAAAACTCGCCACATTTTTGGCCGTTACAACAGCCTGTAGGAGACGCAGACGCATAAGAAAAAAAAACAAAATTCCAATGAAAACGTACTAGGCTTCATATTTACAGTATATTTTAGATTGTCTATTCACCAGCTAATAATTTGCTTTGTATCATTTGAAATTAATATTCTCTCATTGTACGACTTTCCTATTAAGCCTTTAAATTTTGCGCGCCCTTGTCTTTTGATACGATAACGACTCCAAGGAACGGCAGGAGTCGCTGCTACCAAAACACCAATAATTTTTGCAAAATCTCGAATTGTAGTACCTGTCTTGTTAACATATTTTTTAAATTGCCTCTTTTATTGAATTCATTTTCTTAAGAGGTAAAGAAACGGTCGAGGCAACGGTCCTCTGAATTAAGTCCTAAGTATCCTAGGTAAGTTATTTTTATGATTCTGTATTTATAGTAAATCTTAAATCATTCAGGAGCATTATGCACATTGCAAAATAGTAAAGTGCATCAGCCAAGCATGACAAATGGTTGGTGTTGTTAGCTAACGGCTCCTACAGCTGTTGGCCCATGCCCCAATTGGTGTTGTAGGAACCTTTGCAAATAATTAAATTTGCACAAAATAATGTGCGGGAGATATTTAGTCAAATAACTAACACCCTGTAATGTATGCAGCTATTTTGCAGACAATAAGGAGTCCATGATTGCAATCTTAATTAAATAGGTCCACGACCATATTAAAATATATACTGTTGGCTCACAGCCTTTTAATCGCTCAAGTGATGATAGAATTTACTGAATAGCCCACGGCTATCCCTCAGAAAATATGGCCCACGGCCTTAATGCCAAATATGTTTTGCCATAACACCCTGTAAGGTATGCAGCTATGTTGCAGACAATAGTCTGCGGGTAATATTTTAGTCAAAACAGCTAACAGTCTGTAAAGTATACAGCTATTTTTCAGACAATAGTCTGCGGGTGATATTTTAATCAAAACAACTAACACCCTGTAAAATATACAGCTGTTTTGCAGACAATAAGGAGTCAGTCCATGATAGCAATTTTAATTAAATAGGTTCATGACCATATTGAAATATATACTTTTTTTGTCCCAATTGGAATTGATTATTGCTACATAAACAGGGGAAATATTATACACACAAGTGTATCTGATTATCATTTGGCGGTGACAAGTTTGGAGTTGGCATAATAAACGATCACTTCTTAGCAAGTCAATAGCCAACTTTTAGTGGAGAATTCGAATAGGTAGGTCCTCGACCCTAGGCTTAATCAATTAATAATTTATAATAAAAATAATATTAAGAATGTTTTGTATTGCGAAGCCCTCGGCCCAAACCTATCCTTTTTCTATGCCCTCGACAAGAATTTTTCGATTGAGTGCTATTTGTATGCAAATTATAAGGCCCTCGGCCTATGCACTATCTAACTCAATCTGAATTTTTCGATTGAGTGCAAATTATCAGGCCCTCGACCTATGCACTATCTAACTCAATCTAACTAACTCTTTGTAGGGAACTCGAATAGTTAGGTCCTCGACCCTAAGCTTAATCAATTAATAATTTATAATAAAAATAATATTAAGAATGTTTTGTATTGAGAAGCCCTCGGCCTAAACATATTATTTTTCTCTGCCCTCAGCAAGAATTTTTCGATTGAGTGCTAGTTGTATGCAAATTATAGGCCCTCGGCCTATGGACTATCTAACTCCATCTAACCAATTCTTTGTGGGGAAGTCGAATAGTTAGGTCCTCGACCCCAGGCTTAATCAATTAATAATTTATAATGAAAATAATATTAAGAATGTTTTGTATTGCGAAGCCCTCGGCCTAAACCTATCCTTTTCCTATGCCCTCGGCAAGAATCTTTCGATTGAGTGCTATTTGTATGCAAATTATAAGGCCCTCGGCCTATGCACTATCTAACTCAATCCAACTAACTCTTTGTAGGGAAGTCGAATAGTTAGGTCCTCGACCCTAAGCTTAATCAATTAATAATTTATAATAAAAATAATATTAAGAATGTTTTGTATTGCGAAGCCCTCGGCTTGGACGTATTCTTTTTCTATGCCCACGGCAAGACGAATTTTTTGATCGAGTGCTATTCGTACGCAAATATTACACGGCCTTCGTCTATGTACCTTATTATCTATTTCTCTCAGTTGAGCAACGTATTGTGCCTTACTGAAAACCTGCATGAATATGAATTTAATAAGCCCTCGGCTTATATGCAAGGTTTTTTAATTATTCTAATTATTTAAAATAGTCTAGTTGTAATTAGTGAGCTTAGCGTAAACCTCAATACAACTTATCAACTGTACATTGTATCATTGTACGTAGATATTTGTTCGTAAATATTAGGCCCCAGCCTAGTTCTATATAGACAATTTATTAACACTTACTTGAGGAACTAGACAATATATTTTCCCTTCTTTTCGACATTTTATTTCACAAACACAAACACAGAACGTTTTTTCAACGTATTCGATGGATACAGAAAACAGAATGAGTAAGCATCGAGGTGCGATAGCAGGCTCGGGTTGAAGATAAAAAATTTTATGCTTTAAAAACGTATCGATGGGTATGGTGATTCAGAAACTACAATGTGATCATATCGGAAGACAAGCGATGGAAAATTGAAACTCGAATTAACTAGTTGTCATTCGACATGTTTCACTACACAGTAGCTTTATCAAGAATTAATGGCAGTATTACAAAATGTTGTTGTCGCCCTATCGGTTCTACAGACTTGGTTTTTCTTTATTTTTATGCAAGCAATAAAATTAGGTTCGGTAAATAAGGGTTATATAGGTATAATAAATGATTTAACAAAAAAGGGGGTTTTTAAAATAGATTTAACAAGGGTGATCTATTTAGGTCTAATTGACAATTTAGTAAAACATCTGTGTTTTTAAATTTATTAATTTCAAGGGACTCCAACAGATTTAATCTAATACCTTTATTCTCAGTGTGCAAAATTTGGAAATTATGATCGAAATTATGATTATATTCTAGTAAGTGATTTGAATAATGAGAATCTGTCTTATGATTAATGAAACTTCTAAAATGTTTTTTTATTCTTTTAAAAAAAACTTCTACCCGATTGGCAAATGTAAATTTTTGGGTTAGTTACATGATGGTTTAAATACTCCTGATTTATTTGATTTTTCTGTTTTAGTTTTGTTGTTTTTTATATATTTTCCTATTGAGTTATTAGTTTTAAAGGCGACATTGATGTCAAATGATTGTTTTAGAACGTTTGCTATATAGTTGCTAATTTGACCTATTATAGGTAATGAGACCAAACTTTTTTGTGGTATCTTTAGTCATTGGAAAAACAAGATTTAATGCTTTTTTATATAGTTTTTTGTTTAAAAGTTTATCTATTATTTGAAAGGTGTATCCATTGTTGACCGCAATTTGTTTAATGATATTTAGCTCTTTTTCAAAATTATTATTATTTAATGGAACTGTAATTTATCTGTGTAACATACTGTGGAATGCCGCTAACTTATGCTGAATGGGATGACATGAGGAATTGTGTATAACTGTGTCTGTATGAGTTGGTTTATGAAAAATAGAGAAGACATGTAGGTTGTTTTCCCGAGATATAGTTAAATCGAGAAAATTTATGGATTTGTCAACTTCTTTCTCTATAGTAAATTTTATATTCGGGTGTATGTTATTTATAAAATCAATGAATTGACTTAATTGTCTGTCAGTGCCTGTAAAGCAAGTTAAGACATCGTCGACGGATCTGTAGCAGTAAAGAAATTGTTTAAAATTAGTGTTTACTTATTAAGTTTTCTAGTGAGTCCATAAATATTTCGGCTAGTAATGGACTAAGGGGATTACCCATAATTAGTCCTTCATTACTAGAATAAACAGTTCCATCAAATTCAAAATAA
>MU190122.1:19713-45684 GCA_016904865.1 Pissodes strobi | reverse complement strand
ATATTCCAGCTGCCAAGGGAATAAGTTAAGCGTAATTTCGTGGATATTTATTCCCTAATTTTTACATATAAATTGTTATATATTTAAGCAATAGTAACTGGGTAATATTAAAATATTCTTTTAAACATAACTCTTCTCGTTAAATAGATTAGAGATTGAGATTTTTATGTAGTAATTAGGAATGTTAAGTTATTGATAAGAAACTTGATAAAGTACCATAACTAGTGCTACTTTTTGATTTGAAGTTTATTCGCAGTGAAGTACCAGGCCTTAATCGTATAATTGATTATTGTAATTTCTAGTGTTTGAGTGTCAAGATGAAACTTACTTACCATAGCAATTAATAAAATTGTAATTTGAACCACCAGTGACATAAATAGGTCAGCTTCAGTGACATTCCATATTTTTTTTAGCATAATATTAACCATCAGTAATAAGAAAATCTTCTAGCTCTACCCAATTAGTAATTTTTTATAATAAACTGGTTGTTTGTAGTCCTGGTGTTAATTTTGGAAACGGTATTTAGCCTATAATTCAATCTCATTCTAATTTTTTTATGCTCTATCACAGGGAATTTTTTTTCTACATTTTGTTTTCCGATTTCAGACAGATAGAATTTCAGATAAGTTTCTTGCAGTAAAAATTTAGTGGCACGTGCTCTAACTGCCATAAACTTTAACCCACGCCTTTGAAAAGAACACACGGCTGAATGAGTCAGGCATATGCACAGCTGAATGAGCGGTTAGCGAATAAAGCTGGTTAGAGTGTATACAATGACGTGGCCTTGCAGTTTTTGATTTATCTTCAACAGAAATTATTTAATAATCTCTATCTGTATAAGGCCATAAAGCTCTCCATCGCCCATTTGATTGAGTGAAGAGAGTGCTTCACCGTGCAGAATAGGCGCTGGGGCTTTTCTAGATATCGAGGGCGTGTTAATACGTCTTCCGAATCGATCTGCCAAGCCTTGTGCAGGCGTGACACTGATTCCTCTATTGTAGGATGGATAAGGGCTATGCTATCAAGATGCACAATCATGGTAGAAATTGGTGGCGAGGGTAGCCAAAAGCTGCCCCCAAGGTGGTGTTTTATGGCTCCTTCTTTGCTGTCTAGTTGTAGACAGTTTTATGCAGGAGTTGAATGAGGCTGAGTTTTACATTCAAGCTTAGTCATCATTATTGATCACCGGTCATATAGGGAGACTCATTAAAACAGAGTTTTCATAACACCTCTCTGAAAACTATCATTTTCGACGTCTCTGTAGAGCAAAGAAAGTAAGTCTTTCCGGTCCGGGCACGGGAAAAATTTTCCCGGTCCCTAATTAGGGAGCGGGAAAAGTTTTCCCGATCCCTGATTTTTAAGTGCTAAATTTGCAGTTATTTAGTCACAGAATATGCATAAAGTATAATAAATTGGGTTAAAATTATACAGCGATGCAGTCTACAAGATTAATCTAGTACATTTCAGCGTCAATAGTCTAATTTTAAGTAAAATTATTTCATTTATTCTGACATTACTTGTCACAAATACTTCAAAATTAGCTGCCTAATAAATTACAACAAAGCATACAAACACATTTCCATAGCAACGCTTGATGAATATTAGATAAATACCTGTCTTGCTTGTCTTGCAAGTTTGACGTTTGCTTTCATTTGAATACAAAATCTATTATGACATGATTTTGGATACGTAAAATTATAATAATTTTATGTTTATGTCTTGATTTCAGAGAGGTATTATGAAAAATATCGTTCATTACACGTCCAGAAACAGCTTTTCCTGTGCTTGCACGACTTCCGGTGTTCGGCTACGCCTCACACCAGAAACTGTCGTGCGCGCACCGGAAAAGCCTAGTTTCCGGACTGGTAATGAAATATACTATTCATCCACAATACTGAAACAAAATTTTTACACTCGATGCGCCCTTTGCTAACCATGTTAACGTCATCAGGAGATGATTAACAACTATAGTTTTAATCATTTCCTGATGATCTACTCATGATCTTGATGACTGTGCAGCCTTGACTAGAATGAATGAATGATCTTGGGTTAGGTATTAGTACACTGCTATCTGTATAGATCTATTGTGTCCCCCTTCCTTGATGGTTCCGCTGATGTGATTCTCAATCAGAGTCCTCATCCAGCTTCAGTGCTTTGATAAAAGCAAGTAGTCTGGATCGTTCTATGGATGAAGGTTCCTCCTGTTCGACGATGTAGCAGCCGGGCCATTCGCCTGTTTGCGACAGCCTCGCACTCCGTGACAAGGTGTTCCGGGGTTTCCTCCCTTCCTCACAGAACCGGTAACTATCCTTGTTTTCAACTTTTATTATCTCCAGGTGTCTTCTCAACCGGCAATGGCCCGTAACAAGATGCGGAGATTATTCTTACTCAGTGTTATAAGGTTTTTGATCTTCCTGGTGAAGGGGTCCTAGAAATATCTTTGATTGCCTTAACGCTGGACGTCGTTCCCATAAACTGATCCATTTGGTTCGCTCTTCATTTCTGAATTCTTCCTTGTGGGTGTGCATCCCTATGCCACAGAAATGTTCCGGTCCTAAAAGCGGAGTTTGTGCTCCTACTTTTTCCAATTGGTCTGCTTTTTCGTTGCCTGCTCTTCCAGCGTGTACTGGTATTGCTATTCTTGCCTAGTTCCTTTATCCAGGCATTCCCATACTATTCTGGAGCTGATTGTTGGCGAGCTCAGCGCTTTGACGGTTGCTTAACTGTCTGAGAAGATGACTCCCTATAGTTTCTGTCAAGGTTGAACTGCGCAAACCTTCTTATGGCGTTAATTTTTGCCTGCAGTATGTCTGAAAGTTTTCCCATTGCTTGGAAGAATTTGGTTCCTGGTCCAAATACTCCGGCTCCGGTCCCCTGTTCAGTTCTTGACCCATCTGTATACCATTTTATGGCACTTTGCTGCAATATGAGACTGCAAATGGTGTTCTTCTTCCATTCTCTTCTACTTCTTATCACGACCGTGAGAATTTTTCAAAATTGTATCTTTTGACTATATCCTCCCTGGGGAGCCCAAGAAGTGGTATTGGCTAGAATAAGAGAGGTGCATTTTGGAAGCTTCGAGCTGAAATTTTAATTTATGTTCTAAATGGAAAGCTCATGCAGAAGGTCTGGATCTAGTTCGGGTAAAGTATTCAGCAAAAGTGCCTGAAGTATAAATCCCATTTTATATGAAAGGCTGCCATTACCAAATCCTTTTAGCAGAAGATTTGAGTTTCAATAACAAAATTATTAAAACATGCTTTCTGATGGGATTCAAGCTATACCTCATCTCTCTTCGAACCTATTTCTTATAAGCTTGAAGCTATTTTGAAGCTTTGAAAGATAATGAAGCAGTTTTCAGGAAAAAGTCAATCAAGCCTTATCTACCTCTATGCACTCGTTCATCAGATTAGATGTAGTCAAAACCTCAGAGTCTTTTTTCCTCATAAAATGCATACATGCATTATCCTATTAAGATACAGGTCCGCCAAAAATAATTAATTTCCTTCGTGCCATGCCAGTTTTCTCTGTAGCATGAACCGAAAGTGAACCTAAAGTGTTAGAAAAGCGAACCACTTCAAATCAAATGAATAATGATTCACTTGACCATGGCCGCTTTAGCTTCCGGCCTATAAACCTGCAAACATGCTGTAATTTTACGTAAAATATATCATGTTATTATATTTCAACATAAAATCATAAACCATCAATATATGAAGTATTATTAAAATATAAAACAGGCCTCTGCATACGGCGTAGATACATAAAACGCGATTCTTTTTCTTGCAACTTATAAATAAAGGCCAGATAACGGTATTGATGACAACAAACAAAGCGTATCAAGCGTATACGAGGGTATCTACAAAGGCAGGTTATTTTTTAGGAAACGCGATGAGACACATCAATTGAAGCTACAAAGAACTAGACGGCACGACTGTATAATATCTAGTAGACATATATGTCTGTAAATAAGAAGGAGCATAATTATCAACAATTCAATATTTTAATGTAAACGTTCTTTACTTAGCAGTAATTTATCATACGGTAAACTAATGATAACAGTATAAATATTACATGTTGATGACCTTTGGATTAAATTGAATTACAAACAACTGTCACGGGATACGGAAACCAAAAGCAAAAAATATAAACATATAATTTATAGCAGAAATGTTAGTATCAGACTTTTCTTCAAGATGTTATTGTGACGATATTTTTCTTACTACAATCCCATAATTTTAATTTTAAGAGGGCAACATACATGAATAAATTGGTTCACGTAAGATTGTTCGATAGCTTATAGTGGAAACTGCAAATAGGGATTTTTATTTTACTCCCAAACTCCTTTTCACAAAAAATGGTTCTTGCTTTATGACTTCATTAAAGCTGCCTGGATCACCTTTTTGCTTATAAAATGTCAAAGATATACTTTATTTATGTTTCTATAAGTACCGGTACCCTAATCATTATGAATTACAGCTAAACTTAGTCTCTAGGTCTTAAATCTCTTAGTCTCTTAATGCTAATCTGTCCCCTACAGCACAAGCCTTAATATATTTTAGTACACCTTCTCTCAAGACGAATGACGAATTTCGAACAGCGTTTCATGTAGTACCTACTTTTCCGAACTCGGCGAAATGACTTTTCTTAACTGCTTATTTTCTTTCCACGGGTCTCTGGTACCCAGAGACACTTTTCATGAGTTGGTCAATACTCTTAAACCATTTGGACTGGGTAACATTCGTGATAGACAAAGTTTTACTAAATTTTCGGGGTCCCCTCTGGCATAGTAACGTGCACGTGAAGAATATTTTCCGACTGAAGCCAAAGATCTTTAGCTTTTTAAACCATCTTTCAAGGCTTGTTTTTAGTTTTTCCTCTCGAAAAATCTGGATTCTGCACCTGCCTAGCTGCTAAAATATTTTTACAAAGAACATTTAAATTTCCTAAGTCGCCGAAAATTTTAATCTGGCAATTAGCGTTTTAACATGTTTTGTACATTCCAACCTCGGTTTTAGTATCGCGGCGTGTTCCAAATTAGAATAATTAAAATTGGTATTCCAATAAATAAGATTTTTGCATTCCGTTCCTAGGTTTTTGCTCGCTAAAGATTCTTAATGAAACGCCCCCTGGCCAAGGTTTTCTTTTTAGAGCAAAGTCTTGGGGGGACCTGTGTGTGAAGCGTACAACTAGTGGATCATATTTCTTGTAGTTAGTTTATCTAATTTCGCGTTATAATGCATTAAAAAAAATAAATAAATAAAAGTCGGCTGCACTTTAAGTTTTATTTCGGTTCTGGTGACCTTAAACACAATGCCGTTTATTTGAAATATATTCCAATAGTAAGTCATCTATTTAAATAAGGCATATGATAGGTGCTATTGTTGTACATTTTCCTGAATTTTCCTTAGTCAAAATAATTTATCTTTAGATGCGGTTCGGGCAGTATTTCTTGAAACTTAAATTTCAATTTAAATATATATGTTGTATTAAATTATTTTGGTTAAATGTTCTCTCTGAGCGAGCTAGTACAAACTGGAATTACTTTTGAATCAATAAGTTAAGATAATTATGAATAATAATCAGAATCAGTTACTATCTCTGGCTCATTGCACATTGTGTAGACAAGAGCTTCGCAATAAACAAGCAAAGTATAAAGGTGCAGTTTATTGATTTCTTGCCAAGCTTTTATCTACACAATGTGATCGACCCAGGTAGTTTTAATGCAGTCATTAAGCCAAAAGCATTTAGTTCATATGAATAAAATGGCCTATGGAACATTATATCACACAAAGAAAGTTAAATTATTAAAACGCAGGCTTATGTGTGTTATGTATAATACATTACACATCATATACTTAAGTTTTAATAATTTGTTATAATTTTGTTATATTCTAAAAATGAGTGAACTATTTTAACATTTTGCAAAATTTTACAGCCTTTAATACTGACGGACGAGCTGGCGACCTTAACCATTGTAGGTTAGTAAAAATAGCATAAAACGCATATTTGCATAAGTTTTGCATTATGTCATATCAATTAATATTATTTATGAGTAAAAAGGCAAAAATCAATAAATAAATTTTATTGGCTACATATGCAAAATAAAAAAAAAATCAGTAGCGGTGCAAAATTGTAATGTGGGCGTCCATTAAAATTTGTTTCAATAAAGTAGGAAGATGCTAAATAGATTTAAAACAAGTTGATATTAGAATACAGGTAAGTTGCGATTTGATGTGTTTTGAAACTTGTGGGAGAAATATGTCTAGATTCAGCAACAGGGTCTTCTCTTTGAAAAAGCCGGAAATAAAAGTCCGCCATACGTTGAAGATGTAGGTATTTCTGACTAACTCTTTTCGAAAGATTTTTAGCTTTTTATACCATCTTTCAAGGCGCGTTTCTTGCTTTTCTCCTCGAAAAATCTAAATTCTGCACCTGCCTAGTTATTAAAATGTTTTTACTAAATCCCTGAATCGCCGAAAATTTTAATGTGGCAGTCAGCGTTTTAACACGTTTTGTAAATTCCAACCTCGGTTTTAGTACCGCGGCGTGTTCCAAATTAGAATAATTAAAATGGGTTATTCCAGTTAACATGATTTTTGCATTTCCTGCTGATAGCGGTTAATGAGAGAAAGACCACTGTTGACGAAGTAGTTAAGGAGATATTTTCTCGTTAGGTTCATTTGTCAGATAAATCTTTCATATTAATATCCAATTTTTTATTACCCAAATGGACACACGGTGTACGAAGTAGGTTGATGAAGAAGATTTAAATCAATAGTTTCAAAGTATAAACTTTTAATTTCTAATCACGGTCATTCTCAATATGAGATAACTTTTCAAGTTACTTTTTCCTTTTTTGTTAACATTTAACGTAACATTTTCACTATCACTATCTAAAGTGTTCTGTGATTAAAGTAGTGTGATTAAATTAATTCTAGATATGGTATCCTTATAAGGCTTGCCAAACGACTCTGTAATGGCGATGTGTTTGTTCCCAATATTTTCTCGATTAGTAAATAAAGGAATTTATAAACAGTTCACATTGATGATATTTTAAATTGTTTTATCGCTTTCCTCGGGGTTTTCTTGCCCGAGCAAAATGTCTTTATGCCTTGGTTCGTTCTGGATCAAAGTTAATTAATAAATATTAATTAATTCACCATAATTGCATCAAAATATAAAAATTATATGGATAATAGCATCAAAAATGAGTAAGTACATTTAAAAAAACGTAAAAATTAAATATTCGGAGAAATGGGACACCAAAATTGCATAATCAAGAAAAACAGATTCTACTATACCCTCTTTATAGGCTAACTGTTATCAATAGCAAAATTATTGTTAATTTTTTTTACTGAATGTGAAACGCATCTAAATCTTCTCTCTCTACTAAAACAATTTATTTTAAATTTTCATGGTACCAGTAATACGTAAACTGAAGACTACCAATAGTCTAGACTCTGTTCCTCACTCTTCACCTAAAAAGCCATATCATTTCCTTCATTCATGATATGTTGGTATCATTTTACTTGCCCTCGTATTTCATTGAGCGCTCCTTAGATCGAGCGGGCAAATATAAACCATGTTAATTATTTAGTTAACTATTTAGGTTTACAACACGATGTTGACTACCGCACTGATTTGATTCAAACGAACATCAATTATTTCTGTTTGAAGTAAATATTTCAAAATTAATTTAATTATTTAATTACGTAGTTGTTGAGTGAAAGTGATGTCGTGGTCGTGGAGGCATAATGTGCACTGCTTTTGCTTTTGTTAATTCTGTTATTTTAGTGCAAATTGTGAATGTTTATGCTTCAGTTCCGGAAGGTAAAAATATTAGATATAGTTATATCACCGAACAAAATTATTCGATGGTTATATCTACCTAAAAGTTATCGGGTCATTTTTACTATTTTAGCAAACAGTGAAACATCCCTGTACAATTTTGAGTAAAAGTCGCGTAAAAATAATCGGTCTTACGAATATTTTTTGAGATACAGGGTGTTAATAACGGGTCGGTGTAATTTAGTTGCCTTTGTTTTTATTATTTTTAGAGTTATGTAAGTTGAGTCCTGTACACTTGAGGTGTAAACATGATATTTAGCTGTTAGTTATTTATTATGTTTACTTGAAAAAAAATAGTTTATTCTAATATAATTTCAAAATGTAAAACATGACGTATTGCTCTACACTTGCTTGGCTCGCTCCGGAGGCGCAACTAGGGAAAACTAACCCAAACTAGCTTTGTTTTTATTTAATAACATAACCTACTTTGAGGTTGATACGGATTTGAAGCTTGGGACTAAATTTACGTTGGAAACGGAAAATCAGACTAATTTTTCGTTTAACCTTCATAATTTTTGGATTTAGCTGGCACATTCTGCATATTTTCTATTGCTTGCCGTATCTTGCTGACCACACACAATTTTAGATATTTGCGAGGATTTATTACATTAAAATGCCAAAAATGTTCTATTATATCAATACCCTAGTGTTGTTTTGTGATAATCTTTAGTTTCTTTACTAGATTATTGAAAAATTAATTGCAAATTATCGACAAAACTATTTTCGGCCTGAAGTATACATACCTTCGGAAGCTTTTCATTTTACTCTACCTTTTGTCTGAACTTTCAGGTTTCAATCGAATAATACCGAATTAAAAATGTTGAAATTTAAAATAACAAATTTTTTTTGAAATCATTACTTTAAAATATTATCAGAAATATGGCTCAGTAAGTATTAGTTTAGCAGCTGCAACTTTTCGAAACATATTTTCCGTATATACCATTATCTCAATCTTTTGATGGTTTTTTTGTAATTTTAATCGATTCTGATACTTCCTTGATTGTATTACCTTCGATTATATCATAGTGGTTTAAAGATTTTTTAAAAAAATGTGAAATATGTGAATTTTGAACTTTACAAATCTGCCAAACTTGAGATGCTTAAAAAACAAGCCAAATTTTACTGAGTTTTTTCATTTACCAAAGGCTTCATCATACAATAATAATACTAAAGGGGTTTTGAAGAAAAAAGTTGCGATTCTGGAAAACTGCCTTCAAAAAGTTAACTTGACCATATCTTTGGGCATAAGACACGATAAACGTCTATTCGATCTAATAAGGATGAGTCATGCTTAAAGACGCTTAAAACGACAATGCCAAGAGAATACCAGAAAATTTGTAAGCCTAAGGGAAAAAGGAATTTCAAATATTTTTAACTCGAATGGTTCTTGCAAGTACAATTTATGATTTTCCTTTCATTTTTTGAATATTTTTTCTAGTTGTTTGAAAATTTTATCTGAAAGTAGTTTGAAGAGAATATAGGAAGAATTCTGTGATGCTCTACATTATTTAATTAAATAGTTGTTTTACCCCTAGCTGGGTTTATATGTTCCCATTAAAAAATAGAACTTTATCAGAAGATGAGTAAATTTATTAGAAATAAATACTGAAATGCTTAATCCAACTACCAACAAGTTAATCATGTTTGAGGCGAAAATAGTATATTAAGTATCAAGAACAGTAAGGACGAATTACCGATTGGAGGAGATCGGTAAACTCCTTACTGTTCGAGATGCTTATCCTATTTTTTGTACGCCCATTATGAACATAAAACAAACATTGTGTTTTCGATAATTATTTCTGCCTTGTAGATCCACTAAACCTTAATTGGGTTCTGTTGTTACTATGGATATAATTATATATATTTTACTTACCGTGTCAGCTGAACGGTAAGTAAATTACTTACCATCGCGTTTTTGCTTAGTAACCAGTAAACTTAACCTACCGTTCTAAAACCAAGCACGGTAAACAATCCGAAATAGCATGGGCGTACAAAAAAGTTATAACGTTACGCATATCTTTAAGGCGCTTAAAGATTTTCTACCTTATCCGGGATGCTTTTGATAAGGAAGGTTAATGCTTGAATAGGATTGAATGTAAAAAAATCGATTACTGAAATTATGTGATCTCCACATTGTATTTTCTGAAATTAAGAAAGCTAAAGTACAATGGATATGCATTTTCGCATGTTTCCAATTGCAATTATATTTCTAGATTTCTAAAACATTACTGATTTAATATTTGGAGATAAATTAATTTCATTAATTACTCAATACTCCACTACGGGACAGTAATAACAGCCTAAATGGTACAATAAGAAAATACATTGAACCAATACATGATATAGAAAATACATTGAACCAATACATGATATAATAAAAAAACAAACATAACACTAAACGGAACCACATTTGATGAGTTTCCCAACTTTGACAAAGAATATTTTACAATATCCCAAATTACAATCTGTTGTAGTTGTGCATTATTCTGCCAACGAAGGCAGTGAGCATTACCTCCTACAGAATTACCTACTGGCTAGTATTAAAATTGCAGTGACGTCATAATATCTAGTCAAATGCTTCTTTCACAAGAATACCATTGAATGGGAGCTCAGTAAAAGTATTGATTGTTTTATCGCGCGTACTTCCATATGTAACATTGGTTGTCAGGCTAGACGACTGGAATTCCGAGTCCCAACTCGGCGTCTTCGATGTATTGTGTATCAAACGATTAGTTTGAGAATTTGACGATAATGGCTGCCCTAATTTGTGTTATTTTCTTTCATTTTTCAGAAATCGGAACTATTTATGTGCTTTTAAATCCGTGAACTTTGTACCTAATATTTCATTGTATATTTAGGTATACAATTTATATTGTTAGGCGTATTTTACTTGTTGTTTTTGTGCAATAGCTTAATGTGTGCCGCTCGGCCAGCTTATTTACAGCCAATACCCACATGTTGCTACAGCAGAGTTTTATGTATTTTTTGGTTCGTGTTTAATTGTATGTTTTTCTCTCGGTTTCGGATAGTTTTTGGTAAGTGATACTTAGTATAATCATGCCTCAAAAGGGCCGTAATGGAGATTCTATAAAAATGGGATTAAAGTTCATGTTTTCGGTTTTCTAAAGGACGTAAGTTTAAGGAGGTCTGCAAGAGTTGATGAATCAGGTTGCAGATAAGAGCTCCGAATTTGGGCTTAGCTTAAATATTGGAAAAAGAAAATGGAATGGATGGTTATGTCTAAAGAGAAAAATATTAGAGGCGCGCTGGTTGTAAATGGCCAACAAGTCGAGCGCGTCGTAACATATAAATACCTGGGCTGTCAGCTTAATGAGAATTGAGACAACATGCAAGAAGTCCGTGCAAGAATCGAGCAGGCCAGAGCGTCTTTTATGAAATTGAAACTCGTCTTGAATATCGCCACCTTAACATCGATCTCCGGATCCGTGTGCTACGTTGTTATGTGTTTAGCATTTTGTACTACGGCATGGAAGCATGGACACTGACCGATGCTATGTGTAAAAAGTTAGAGGCATTCGAAATGTGGTGCTATCGTAGAATGCTCAAGATATCTTGGGTCGACAGAGTACGTAATACGGATGTCCTTCGTAGGATAAGTAAAGATCTTGAAGTTCTGTATACCATCAAAAAACGTAAACTTGAATATTTTGGCCACATTTTAAGAAACGAAAAGTACGAGTTTCTAAAACTAATTATAGAAGGAAAAATTGAAGGCAGGAGAGGCCCGGGTCGTAGGCGAATATCCTGGCTGAAGAATCTCAGGCAATGGTATGGTGTTAGTACAACGACAGTTTTTAGAAGAACTGTTGACAAGGTGCAGATGGCTTTGATGATAGCCAACGTTCAGAGAGGACATGGTACTTGAAGAAAAAGTAAGTTTAAGCTTTAAGTCATACCATTCATGGGTTGCTTGAAATGAACAATAGTGTTTTAATGAATTAGGTTCTCTTATGGACATAGGTTCAACAGCCATATTTAAAAAACTAATTAATGAGCTCGAATGTACATTTTTGGATATTTACAATAAAAAGTGTTTTCTTTGTGAGCTGTTGTAAAACTATCTAAATGAAAACAGCCGTTTGACTCCTTTTGAAAATTGTAAAAATCACCTAAAAATCGATATTTCACAAATTTTTCTTAGCAGCATTTCAAATACACTTCTTAATAATTATTGTTCTAAACAATAAACATAATCATAATGTTTAAGTAAAAGAAGGAAACTGGAAAAACTTTTTCATGTTTTACCGTAAATAAACTCCCCTAAAATGAAAAAGAACCACTTTTAAGTATTTTTTCTATTAAAAGAAATGACAGGTTCTGACAGCTCCGTCATTCTTTCTTATTTTTTGAACTCACAATTTTGATACAAGGACATATCATAAAATATCAAAAACTGAAAAGGATGAGTGCTGTCGTTTGGTCGTATTTTGACAAGTGTCAAAATGGTTGACATTTTTCGATTTCCCAGGGTTGACTTTTTCTTGCTAATACGGTTCAAACTGGTTTGAAAACATTGTATTTTCTTGTCAAATAGTGACGTTGCGGTTGCTTTGTGTTGAACCGTATTCAAAAACAATCTGGACATGCATTTGAACCATTTCACCATCTTTCTCTTTTGACCGTGTCGTTGTCATATGTCATGTACGTCCGAAATCTGGGTTTGTTGTTATTGAATCTGGGTTATGTTTTGTCGTATTTCAGTAAATATAAAAATATATGTAAATAAATTAGTTATTTAATAACTATACGGTATTGTTAAGTTATGAGTAATGAAAAACTAAAATTAGAAATGGAAGGTATATAGTTCAAATTCAAATTGGTGATTATTTGTTATTATCCCTGGATGTGGAAACTGCTAATCAATTGGAAAATGGTAATTTACATTTTTTACCTAGGCAAATAGCATAATGGCCTACCTATTATTGTATTTAAAAAAAAAACATCCAGGGCTTAGATCCTTTGCATATAAACAATACAGCAATAAAGGCAAATGATTATTTTCATTAAGTAGCAGTGGAAGTAATGCTGTTACTTTGTTCATCGTGGCTTTATAATAAAATCAAACCGAAATTTAAATACAAACAGATCCTAAATAAAAATTAAAATAACAAATATGAGAGGACAGATGACAGATGGCATGACATGACGCTCCGGTTTAAAACCAGACATTTTCTTGGCAGCCCAAATGATGACGACTTTAGTAGAAATCGATATCTCGATCATCAAGATCTGTCATAGTTAGTCTGCATTTGGATATTAGATTTCAATTTTTGACACTTGTTATAAATAAAAGGTTGTGCCCATGGTAAAAAATGATGCTTAGGACATTCCTAATAACATATCTTAATTTCATCCAAATATCACGGGTAACCATTTAAATATTGCGGGGTCTTTTGGATGGAGAACACACTACCAAATTTGACATATACTATTACCTATTATGACACCTTTATATCTATAGTTATATTTTACCTCCTACCTATATTGATACTGGATATTCAAGGTTTTTGCTTTGAAATTTCATTTTCCTTTTAAGAAAAAATCGAATGAGACGCGTCTAAGGGCTGAGTTCATGACTCGCAGACTTGTTTAACCGGAAGCCCTTAATAATATGTCCATGATTCCCAAGTAGCTCCTAAGTCACTAGCGAGTAAACGTACACTTTTGCTCACGACATTTTCCTATGCTCCAGCATTATTGTGATGCTTTCGTTGATCGGTGGATTACGACAAATTAACCTATAAGGTCCAAATTTATCGGTATTTACTAGATTTTTCTTCTGGGAGTACCAAAAAATATTAAATATATGAAAGAACAGAACTTTTAATTCAGAGCGTTCAGAAATTTACAGGCACGAATGGCATGACTTCCTTATATTAAATAAGTAACGTAGATTAACAAATTTGCGCAAAAAGGGTATAGGTCAAGTAATCACTTAACCTATACTACATCCAATTTATTTTCGTGTTTTCGGTATGACTTTCTATTTTGCTATTGTTGTTTATCTAAATTAGGATAAAATATCTTATACAAATTAAATGTAATATTTGTTATTGCATTTTGGCTATTTCTTTGAAACAAACAACTAACAATATTACCTATAAAAAGATGGAAATAAGCGAGACAATTAAACATACTTTATTTGCTTGTTTTAATATTATCTGTCACTCTTTAATAAAAAAATCGACATTAATTGATATATTTTAATAATAATTAAAATATGTGTGTGTTCAGTGGGAAGACTGCTAAGAAAAAATGCCTTATACTGAAACTAGAACACTCTGAAGAGTATACCGGGCCATCAGCTCATTGCTGGCAGATTTGGTTGCAGATTTGTTAACAGTAAAACGTCATGGTGGTTGGCGTTCAAACACAGTTGCTGAGGGTTACATTGAAAATTCAGCCGAAAATAAAAAGAAGACAGCAGAGAAAATTCTGGGAAATTTCCAGAGAAATTTGTATGTTACTACAAATGACCAGGCGATTAATGTTTCAAGAAACTCTTACGCATCAGGATTTTATTTGGATAATGGACAATATTGTGTTATTAATATTTATAACAAATAATAAAATTGGAAATATATATAGTCATTTGTTATTAGTTTAATAGATGTTGACTTATTGTCACGCATAAAAACAATGTGACGTCTATTGCGAGAATGTCACACGTTTAAAAAACTAGGAGCGCGCAACGCGACAAGGGTATTGAATTTAGGATATGGTGACGCCACGCCTTGGATGGTGTGCAGGTTATGTAGTTAAGATTCAGGATAAATCTGTATGTATGGGTTAGCTTTGACCTAATTCCACTCAGAGTTTACACTGCACTTTAACTACTCGACAGATTCTACTTGGAAATTATTTTTCTTAGAACATTGATAAATTTATCGTAGATTCGACTGCGTGCCTGCAGGGAACTGGTTTGAGTGAGAAACAACGTCTGCCGAACTGATGGTTGGCTTGAGTTTTTGTATAATAAAATTTGCTGATCGTTGCGCGTTTAAGGTTTATAATCGCTCGCATTGGCCGCTCGAGTTGTTCATAATAACTTCCAAGTTTAATTTCAAATTTACGACAGGGTGATTTATTTATTTATGTATTTATTTATTTATTTATTTAAACCCAAATCACAGTACAAAACCAATTAACAAATGGGTTAACAAGAGCATACAAAATATAACAAAGTATTAAGAATATACAAGTTTGAATATAGAAATAAAATTTTACAATAAGTTTGAATCTATATAGGTAAAAAAAACTAACATTATTATTACACATTATAAAATATTTATATGAGACAGTTTGCAGCCAAATATGTCGAAACTGTTTTGATGTTCATTATAACAACTACATATTCGGAGTAATGGAGAATTTTGAGAAAGGTTTGTCCGCGGTGTAGAATTATAAAACACTTGTGAGTGACGAGATGCCGCCCTAGGTGTAAGAATAGATATCTGCTCCAATATACTGCTGCAATCAACAATATTATGCCATACTTTATACAGAAACCTTAAATCGGCAACCCTACGTCTATGCTGCAGGGAAGGAAATGTATGTCTTTGCAACAAATTTTCATGAGGATAACCTATATCGGGATAATGACCATCAGATCTAAAACTTAAATATTTTAAAAATTGACGCTGAAGTCTTTCCAAATTATCGATATGAACTTGGTATACTGGAGACCATATTATAGAAGCATATTCAATTTTAGATCTGATAAATGCGTAGTAGAGTAATTTAAGCGAGGAATTCTTAATAAATAATTTCGAATTTCTGATAATAAAACCAAGTGATCTGGAACACAAGGTTATTTATATGAGGAACAAAAGAAAGTCTGCTGTCGAAGGTCACACCAAGATCTCTAAAAGTCTGTGCTCGAGGTAATGTTACTCCATCTATCTTATATTCAAATAATAATTGATTTCTTTTTACTGAAAATGTCATGACATTACATTTGTTAATATTCAAAGATAATCTATTGGTGTTACACCATTCAGCCATTTGATCAACTGCTACTTGAAGTCTATGACAGTCATCCACGCCCTCTATACACGTAAAGATCTTTGCATCATCCGCATACAAAAGCATTCTACCATTAGTCACAATGCTATTAATAAAAATATTAAATAGTAAAGGACCAAGAATAGACCCTTGCGGTACCCTTGAGGTTGAAATAAAAGGCGTAGATGACTGACCACCAAATTCGACCAGTTGCTGTCTGTTGCAGAGATATGATCTTAGAAATAAAATTAGCTTGTCTGTTAATCCAAAAGAATGAAACTTTGTAAGTAAAATATTATGATCTAAGCGATCGAACGCTTTCGAAAAATCTGTATACACCGTGTCTACCTGGTATCCTCGATCTAAAGAATCCGCTACAAACTGTGTAAAACAAAAAAGATTAGTAACCGTAGATTTCCCTTTTATAAATCCGTGCTGCAAATCAGTAAACTGATGTTTTAATTGAAAAAAGAGGAATTTATGAATAAACATCTCAAAACATTTAGAAAAATTATTAATTATACAGACTGGTCGATAGTTTTCTATGTTGTGTTTGTCGCCCTTTTTAAATACCGGAATGACTTTAGAGATCTTCCATATATCGGGAAATGTTGAGTTTTGCAGGCATTTACTGAAAATAATAGAAAGTGGTTTTGCTAATATACATGCACAATCACGAAGAAAAAACGCTGGAATTTTATCCGGACCAACTATGCCTTTAGGTTTCATTTTCTTCAAACATTCCAATACTTCATTTTCAGTCGCATTCGTAACCGCAATTGAATTATATACTTGATTACTTATATTTTCCGGAATTAAAATTGGATTAGGTTGGATGTAGGCAGTTTGAAAAAAATGTGCATATGCGTTTACAATATCTGTTCGATTCCTAAACACTTGGTCATTCCATGTCACAATCTCAGGTAGGTCTATATTTTTTCTTTTCAAATTAATCAGTTGCCAAAATTTAGACGGATTACTAGTAATGCGATTCTCTATAGACTCACAATATTTTTTATATGCTGTATCCACAACAAATTTGACTTCTCTTCTAATTTGCTGAAATCTTAGATAATCATTATCGTCATTAGATCCTTTAAATTTTTTCCAAGCCCCAATTTTTTTTCTAATCTTATTAATGATTTTAGAATCAAACCAAGGAGGATAAGTTCTTTTGCGTTTTAAGGTTTTAGGAACAAATTAATTTAGAGCAAAATAAACTTTCTCATAAAATACATCGCAAACCACATTTATATCATTTAACTCACACAAAAAATTCCAATCAATATTACACATATGGTCATATAAGCATCTAAAATCAGCTTTTCTAAAGTTATAAAATATATTATCTGTTGCATGTTTCGCTAGATTCTTCACATGATTCAAAGTTAATAATGTTTCTAAAGCTGGATGATGAGAATCTTCGGGCAATAACACATCTATGGCTCTTTCAACCTTACTCCTCGAAAAATCATTACTAACAAAAATTAAATCTAATAACCGGTTATTTGCATTAAAGATCGAGTTAATTTGAGTAGTGTCAAAAAATTGCGAAAAGTTTATAGTAGAGAGAGTTCGATCATTGACATTGCAGTCACCAAGTGAAAAATTTACGAAATCTGCCAAATTAAAATCGCCTAAGAATACAAATCTAGAACTATAAAGACAATCACATCCACAGATCTCATCAAACAAACTATTATAATCCGCAAGCGAGGTATTCGGAGGTATATATGTTACAAACAAGTAAAAAATATTTGTATTCATTGATATTTTAACTCCCAATAAATCAATACAATTCGGAATATTATTTATTTTCTGAACCGATACGCTAAATTTATTTTTGACAGCCAACAATACTCCTCCTCCCCGACTAACACCCAGCTGAGCAAAGTTTCTATCCATCCGGTGTACGGAATATCGAGAATCAAAAAGTTCGGTATTCAAAACGTCCGCGTTCAACCAAGTCTCCGTAAATGCGAGAATATCAAAATCAGTTGCCAATACAGAATTTAAGAGGTCGTTCGTTTTGCTCCTCAAGCCACGCACATTCTGATAATAAACCGAAATATTATATTTATCGCCACATAAGGAATTCGTGTTATTTAGACCAGTCGAGTTTGAATCCTGGTCGTCAGAAAAAGTATTTCCTGTTTCAAATATGCCATTCATTAATTGCTATTTAGAGTCCGATAAAATATCAGACTTTGTTTTATCCAAAATATGCAAAACAATTTTTATAATCCCAACAGCATGATCGACTGGCACATCTATCTTCTGTTTTTCCTTAATACTGACACAATTTACGCATTTATATTGATCTTTAATAACTTTGCAACTTTTTAAATCATGATTCTCAGAGCATAGAGGACATGTTACCGCTTTTTTACACATTTTGAATGTATGAAAAAAACTATTGCACCTGAAACAGCGCGGAATTGAGATTGCTTCGTATATGGAACATTCATCTAACCCTATGACCACCCTGCCAAGTTCTACGAGTTTTTTAAATGCGAACACATTTACCTGCAAATCAGCCTGAAAAATCAATTTATTCCTTTTAGTTGGCCAAATTTTTAATAATTTATATGAAGATATATCTGAAAATAATTCACTATTTTGAGAACGCATAAAGTTTACTAAAGTTTCTTCATCATACTCCCTTGACAATCCCACGATCCTAATAACTGGCTGGACACCCCTCAGTTCACGAACTTCGTAATTTCCAGACAGTTTATCAGAGGCCAATTCTCTAAACTTACTGGCGTTGCTTGCAGAAGTACTTGAAATTAATCCTCCGTGCGATACTGGAACGACCGTCATGAAAGATATACTTTCTGAAGCAGGGTCGATATTTTCCAGAATATCTTGTTTGGTGCGAGAATTATTCTGTTGATTCTTCGGAAGTACTATAATTATTGAGATGTTAGAATTACTCACTTTATCTGCATACGAGTTGGTAGCACTAGCAGAGGAGGTTTCAGTGCCGCTTTATATTGAAATCTTAGTTGTTATCTGCTGCATAGCTGAGTCCACTGATTGACTGACAATTTCATTCAATTTTTCGGTCCATGAATTCATAAGCTCCGCACATTTCCCTTCAAACATTTCTTTCAATTTTAACTCCAAACCATTAGTGTCAAAATTGATACATGTGCGACACTTCCAAAATACTCCGACCGTAGAATTTATAATCGTGGCTGCATTATTTGAAACAGACGCACATTCAGCATGGTATGGTTTTTTGCAATAACCGCTGCATGTCAACATTGGCTTGTTACGAACCGATGAATCACAATACGCACATTTAGACATGATAATTAAGGTCTTACTGGCAAAATTCGAAGCTCACTGGATAGCCCAAATCTTTCTGAATTCGTTCATACTAATATTTCGTATAAAATCGACTTTTACCCCGCACTTATATTAACTTAAAACGGAGCTGTTGTTGACCGTGCTGTGGCATACATATTTTACTATATTTACTTAGTAGTTTAAGTATTTTAGTAGTTCACAATATAACTAATGTTCTTTTCATTGACTTACTTTGATTGAAAGAAAAGCAATGAGATAAAAAAATCGGGTGCGGTAATAAATACTTTGTCTCACGAAAAATGAGTGGGATAAGAAGTTCTTATCTCACAGGTATAGATAAAACAATATTTCTCGACTGCCATATATTTTTGAATAGCCTAAAATATACCAGGGTGTCTATTAAAACAAACATAGCAAGAGTTTATTTTAAAAAATGGAGGTGGTTGACTCACAAATGAAAGAAACATGAAACACCCTTTTCAATCGTTCTTTTTTGTGATTCGGTCGAGGGTCTGGGTTAGCACCAGATATTTTCGTCTCCTGGTTAAGCTTATGTAATTTCGGTTGGTGTGGTTAAGAGTGTGATAACACAGTTTAGTTCAGCTTCAAGACACGGTGCTTTTCGACTACCCTACAGAGGTTCTTGACTGCTTTAGGTTATTAAGAAATAAGAAAGTAATTATAAAATAGAGTTTTTCGTTATTTTGACTTTGGGAGATAAGCACAAGAAAATATAAAAATAATTTTTCATTGGATGGACAACAACTAAGTCGCATCTACATATTCAGTTAATTCGTAAGCAAATATAAAATTTTTAATAATGTATACATTTTTACAAAATAAAGAACCGACCTCTGATAATATTTTCATAAATTGTAAATTATTGCGATTCGTCTGTTACAATGTTACTAGTTGATCTTTGAGCTAAATAAATATTGCTATTAATAAAGGAAGAGCTACGATTCGCCAATTTCGTTAGAATGGCATGTTTTACGGTTATGTCAGAATTCTGAGTTTTTTAAGTTTTTAATTTTTTCGTCCATAAGATATGAAAACTTATGACCCGTCAGCGTTCGGTTAACCAGGCTATATTCTATAGATTTCTTTATGGCTTATTTCGCAATTTGTAATACTAATTACTAGAAACTAACTATGTAGACGGAATGGTTCGATATGAATAAAGACAGATACCACCTAGACCTAACTATAGTCATGGAATTACTATTGAAGATAAACTTTAAAAAAAAGTAATTTTATTCAAAATAATTCTGCACAAAAGTTTTTGGCTGTTAGTTAACTGCTATCCTTATCTTTACCGAAAATATTTTTTATGGCAGTGACACACACATTAAAGGGAGATCCTATGGCGCTCGACGAGCGGTGAGTGTGTGAAGATGTTTATTGACGCGGTTCTTGAATAGTTGTAGGACTTGCAGGTTGTAATTAGGGGGAAAGAGATATCCTGGGAGTGAGTTCCACAGTGATGCAGTGCGCCAGACAAAGGAGTCCTTGTAAAGCGATGTTACAGGCGTTTCCAGTTGTACGACGAACTGGTGCGCTCCAGCCGTCTGTCGCGACTGTCTGACATGCGTTGCCAGGGGCGGGAGGAGGCGGACGAAATCCTGGAAACATCTGTCATGAAATATCTGTAAAACAGGGACATTACGGCCACATGTCTGCGTTGTTGCAAAATAGCGCACCAAGCTTCTGGGAGGCTGATTTTGCGATGTCAGCAACGTGGTCATGCCAGGACATATTGCTGTTGACCGAGACACCCAGTAGTATTATTGACGAGGATGAAGGAATGGTCGATCCTCTCATAATGACGTCAGGGCTCGCCGTATTGGCCCTCTTGGTAAACGTGGCTGCTTGGGTCTTTGCTGCATTGAACTGGACAAAATTGCTGTTGCTCCAAGTTTCAACTTTCTCCAGGTTTTGATTAATTGCTGTAATCTGCTCCAGTCTGCGGTAATAAGTCTCAGTCGCTGGTAAAGGTTTTTCTTTTCTAAATTGGGAGACAAGGTGTTATCTAAATTGGGAGGCAACGTGCAGAGATGGGTTCTTAAGGAAACTGGCAAGCCAGCTGCAGAGAGAGGCTGGCAGTCCGAAACACGGCAGTTTGTTGAGCAATACGTCATGCCAAACTCTGTCGAATACCTTCGAGATATCCAACGCAATCGCTCGAGACTCTCCGTAGTTCTCAATCTCCATATATGAGTGACATAGGCAGGCCAATATATCTCATGTCGATCTCTCTTTGCGAAAACTATATTGATTATCGCTGATTATCCTGTTGTTCTCGAGGTACTTGAGTAGTTGCTGATTGACTACACGTTCCATGACTTTGGAGATTATGGGAAGCAAGGCAATTGGGCGATAGTCTGAGGGCGTGGATTTCTTGCCTTTTTTGGAACAGGTTTCACTCGTGCGACTTTCCAAGAAGATGGGGATATCCCTTTTCGGTAAGACAGAGAAAAAAGTCTGGAAAAACGGGTGTTAGTTCGTTGGCGCAGTTTTTTAACATGACGGCAGGTATTTCGCCCTGATGCCTTTGGCGTATCTAGTTCTTTAAGGATTTTACGAATATCACGATGATGAAACTTGACTTCTGCTATGGCAGTGTTGATATTCGATATGGTGGGGAGAGCCTTGCCTTGAGGGATGTCTAAGGTAGAGTGCGATGAAAACAGTTTGGCGAGCATGTTTGCTTTTTCTTGGCTGTAGTCGCCGTTATGCCACGTTTGTCTGTCAAAGGTGGATGGATAACTCGCATAATCTTTTCACAGCAGACTGACGGGTAATCAGTGCCAAAGCAGACGTCGAGCCAAGAAAAGTCTAGGTATAACTCCCTTAGATCGTCCCAGTTTGCAGAATTGTAATGCCAGATTTTGCGAGGTTTTTTTTTTCTAAGAGGGGTAAAAAGATCTTCACAAGACATCTGTCCGAACATTTAGCGATCTTATGTGGACGGGTAGGGTCGGATTCGTTCTCTTTCAGATTCGCCTATCGACTAAAAAAATGCCCCTTTGTCTCCCCATCATTCCGGAATTGCTGATGTCCATAACGTCTGAATGACTTGTGTCTTTTTATCTTCTTTCCTCTCTTTCCTTACTCTCCATTATCTGCCGGCTCAGACCCTTTATTATTTGCCAGGATTCCCTGCTACGCGTAAGCATCTCTAGCATATTTTCTGGCTTTAGAGTTATCCCCAGGTTGCTGCTGGCATTTTCTCTTTCTGTAGTCCACCTTGGGCAGTGAAAAAACGTATGTTGAACTGAATCCTGCGACCCACAATATACGCACAACTCATCGTCTCTCTTGCCCATTTTCTACGCGTAGTCTTTAAATCTCCCATGGTTGGTAAGTATCTGCGTCAGATAGTAATCCAAATGTCGGTGTTGACAGTCAATCCATAATCTGATGTTTGGGATCAGTCTTTTTGTCCATTGTGCTGTTGTGGTGTTCTCCGTCCAATTTGTTTGCCATTTTTGCATCGTACTACTCCTAACAGCTTTTTTGTCCATATTTGTTGTTGTCTCTAATTTGTGTAGTTCCTTTCTTTCCTCGATTTGTAGGTCGATAGGTATTGCTCCTGCGATTACTTGCAGTGCCTTCGTGGAAACCGTCCGGTATGCGCATATCACCCTTATTAATACTTTTCTTTGTACTTTCTCCACCATGTTCATGTACATTTTCCTTCTAAGCGCCGTGCACCACACAGGGGCTGCATACAGCACGATAGAGTACACCGCGTTGCAGAGTATTTGCCGTTTAATCGTTCTTGGCCCTCCTATATTTGGCATCAGTTTCCCTATAGCCGCTGCTTTCTCTTCCGCCTTCCCACAGGCCGCTCTTACATGCTCCCCGAATGTGCCGCTCTCATCAATAATTACACCCAGATATCTTAGTGACTTAGTCGGTTTGATCTTGACTGCATTTAATGTGAAAAACACGTTCTCCCTTTTTCCCCTGGATCTAGGACCCCTTAGTATAACGGCTTCCGTCTTGTGGGGCGCCAATTCTAAGCCATGGTTTGTGATCCACACGTTAATCCCCCTCATCGATTCATCAACCTCGAATGTGAGATTTTCCTCATCATCCGCCGTAACGATCAATGCCAAGTCATCGGCGAAACCTACCGTTTTTGCTTTGCACGTAAGTGTTAGGCGTAGTACTCCGTCATACACCAGATTCCAGAGGGTGGGGCCTAGCACAGATCCCTGCGGGACCCCAGCTGTTATATCCATTTCTACCTTTTGTTTACAACTAATCTTCCTGTCTTTAAAGTAGGAACATATTATATTTTGCAGGTATTGGGGTATGCTCCTACGTCTAAGCTCTTCCATAATTGATTTCCATGGGACAGTGCTAATAGTTATTTATGCAACAAGTGTGTAAAGTGAATCTTTTCGCCTACGGCTCATGCGACACTCCCATGAATAAAAAAAGATTACTTTACACATGAGTAGCATACAAAATTTCTTCTACTATCGAAAAATATATGAAAAAATAAAAATAATGTTATATTACTTTACGCACTAGTGCGTAAAATAAATTATTTTTTATTACGCATGCATCATAATCAACGATTATCGCACGCTGCAGCGTGCTTAAAATGATGTTTATGATGCGCCTACTTTTTTAAAGGTTGCTATAGAAACATTTGATCATGTCAAATGTGACAGATTAATATATTCGTCAATATATCCCTTAAGTTTAATATTTAAAACGTTTTTGAGATTATGATGCATTCGTAATAAAAAATAGCGTATGGTATACGTGTATAAGAGGCTTTTAAAGCCCTTGCGACTTACAAAACACTCCGCTGCGCGTCGTGTTTTGAAATATGTCGCGCGTGCTTTAAAGGCCCTCTTATACACTTATATCATAATATACTATTACGCACTAGTGCGTAAAATATATTATTTTACGCACTGCCCTAAACGTCAAAAAATATCTCAGTAAACGTCAAAAAATATGTCAGCTTTACTTTACGCACTAGTGCGTAAAATACCTTACTTTACGCACTGCACATTAAAAAGGCCTATTTTACGAATCTTAGAGAGTGCGTAAAGTGAGTATTTTACGCACGGTAGTAGAAAAAAGCATTTTTAACATCTAGGGTTATCAGGGCGCACCATTTATCCCGGGTATCATTTTTTATTTTCATTATTGCCTCAATAGCCTGTATAGTGGATTTTTTCTTCCTAAAACCGAACTGGTTTTCCGACAACCCCACACCTTTTTCGATTTCCTTTATCAGTCTGTTCCTTATTAGACCCTCATACAGTTTGCTGATTGTGTTAAGCAAACAGATTGGTCTAAATGACGACGAAAGTTCCAATGGCTTATCTCCCTTTAATAGCAAAATCAGTTTGGCGATCTTCCATGATGTCGGAAAGTCCTGCTCTTTTAGTATCTGATTTAGGTTATCAAGAATCCAGTGCGGAGCTACTTCTATTGCCCTTTTAATCACATCTGGCGGTATGCCATCCGGGCCTGGAGCCTTCCCCGATTTCATGGATTGTGCAGCTTCCAGCATTTCCTCCATTGTGAATGATTGAATTTCCCTATCAATGGGGCATATTCTTAGCTCCTGCTCCCCTTGCGAGAACAAATCGGCTCCAATCTCGGTCATTCGGTCCGCAGATAGTTGGTAAGGCATTCTATTTGTGAGTTGGCCGGTCACGATTTTATATCCAGCACCCCATATATCTTGGTCGAGTTCTTCACATAGATCCTTCCATTTCTTCCTCTTCGATTCATTTATCAGTCTTTTTAATGTTGTTCTGTCGTTTCTGTATCCCAGGTTTAGTTATTCTAGTTCTTCCCGGTTGCCTTGGTTTTTGTTGGCTCTAGTCAAGGTTCTTCTTTTTCCGATACATATTCTCCTTTGTGTCTCTATTTCTTGGTTCCACCAGTAAGGGACTCTGTTATTTCTGCCCACTGATCGTCTTATTTGGCTCTCTTTGAATGCTTCCCCCAGTATTTGACACATTTTATTGGGGTTTCGTTCCCCGTTGTTTCCTTTGACATTGTGGATCTTCCAGTCTAATAGTATTTCAAAGGTCTCCCAATCCACCTCTGTTTTGGTCCTTTCCAGTGATTTTTTTTGTTATTTGGTCCCTTGATTTCAAACTGCATAAATCGATGGTCACTGAGGTACTCTAAGTCCGAAACTTGCCAATCTAGAATGTTGAATGCTATATTTTGCGTAGCACACGTTACATCAAGAAACGATGTGCTATCGCCCCTGCAGAATGTAGGCGTAGATCCCTCATTCATTACTACCATGTCCATTTCCGCCAGTAATTCCGTCCAGTACTCGCCCCTTTGGTCTGACTTTGGAGATCCCCACTGTTGTGATTTGGCATTTATGTCACCCCAGATAATCTTTTCCCCTACCTCCGAACTACTGTCTTGCGCAATCTTGTCAGCTTCGGTCTTAAATTCTTCCAAAGGTATGTTTGGGGTTATATAGCAACAGTATATTCGACATTGTCTAAGATACAGGCATATGTAACCGCTTTCTTGTCTTACTTTTAATATGTCTACAATCTTATTTGCTACAAATATTGCTACATCAACTCTTTTGTCATTTATCCAATCTCCTCTCCTAACTAGTTTCTTATTTGGTTCACTTACAATAATTATATCTATGTCCTCCTGTATTGCTGCAGTGTAAGCCATATCGTGACAGACTCTCGATCTCATTAGATTTCCTTGAAGAATGTTTAACCCTTGCTTGCCTATTTTATTGAGTGCAGCCATTTCTAATTC
>MU190122.1:0-19703 GCA_016904865.1 Pissodes strobi | reverse complement strand
GCCTATTTTATTGAGTGCAGCCATTTCTAATTCTTAGTGTTCTTTCTCGCTTCCTGGATAAGCCTTCTGAAGACCCAAGTTCTGAAGAACGGACATTTTGTTTGTCCCTCTATGTCCCTTTTCCTGACAGTTTACACAGTAAGAAGTGTTCTTGCAGTCTTTTATGAGATGACCATCATTTTCTCCGCAGTTCAAGCAGTGTCTCCCTCTATCTTCCTGGGTACAGTCCTTAGCTCGGTGCCCATATCCCAGACATTTAAAGCATTTGTCTATTGTTACTCTTTCCCTTACCTGACATTCCAGCCATCCTGTTCTTAATTTTCCCGCGTTCGCTAACATTCTTCCTTGCGTTGCAGGAAGTACTACTGTTGCGGCCAGATCCCCATACTTTCCAGGTCTGAGATTTTGCGAGGTAATGGTGGATCCTTCTGTAGCAGTGGCAATTTACAAACCGTTGTAAGTTTGTGGTCGGAAGTACCTAATGGCGGACCCACTGTAAGTGTGTACTGGTCAGGATGGGTGGTTAGAAAAGACCCAGGAGGGCGGCGAATTCGCCCCTTTATGCGACTCGAGTTGGTTCGTCTACAAGTTGAGTAAACCCGCAGCTGATGGCAAATGCTTCAGTTTCTCTATCTTCGTTGTCGGTCTTGTTGTGATATTTGAGCCAGTTGGTGTTGTGGGCATTAAAATCTCCCAGAACGATTATTTCTGAATTGGGGTGATCGACCTGTATTGAGTCAAATTCGTAGCTAGTGTTGTAAAAAAGCTTTGGTAGGCTCTATCACTCGAAGGGCGATAGAGACAGCATATACTCTTGGTTAATCCCTTGGCGGTGAACTTGAGCCACATGACGTCAAGGTTGTTCGGTATTCGAGTGTTTCCTCGCGGTGACATGAAATGTCGCTTCGGACAAGAAGACATATGGCAAACTTGTGCCTAAATCAGGTGTGTAAGTCGTAACCAGGATAGGGGTGTAGGTAAAAGTGAAATGTAAAATGTGATTATATGTCCTAGTAATATAAAATGCCGATTCTACTAAATTATAAATATGTGTATACAATTAATAAAAATAATAATCTTTTGAAGGGTCGTCGGTTGGGGCGTTCTTGTAATGGTGATTTCTTTGGGAGGAAACAGGCTTGTTCCATTTCTTTCATCCAATATGCATCAGGATTCCGTATACAAAGGCAGCAGTGGATGAAATTGGAGTCATCCATAGTTTCGTCGAATTTTCGGGAGTTTCGAGATGGCGCAACTGGATTGTTAACAGTATTTTCTGGGTGTCTTTAATTCATCCAAGTTCATTTCTTCCGAGGGTTTACTTGGAAATATTGTTGCTACTTTGGACATTCGAAAACTTTGGCAGTTCAAACACTATCGAAGTTGTGTTTTTCTTCCACTTCCGTACGTTTTGTTATCTATCTCACCAGGGCACATTGATAGGGTAACAATACTCGGCTCAGAGATTTTGTAGAGTCTAGTTGCGGACATTCTTCTTTCGTGATTCAGTCATCTTCTTATGTGCATACTGGATAGGAGAATATGGTATTGTTTGCAACAGGTATTGGGTAGGGTTTGTAAAGGATGTAGTGGTTTCTAGGTGTATTTATTGAAAATAAAATTAAGTTGTTTTAAATAATAAATTGGATGAATAAATAGCTATAAAAGTTTATTAATTCTTTAAATTCAGGTATTCGGTTTGGACCATATATTGTTTTTATTAATGTTAAAAGTTAGTTAGAATTGAGTATGGAGTAGTGCATTTTATTTACATGAGCAAATGAGATCGCATTTTCAATATTATTTATTACTGAATATAAGGTATTTTATTGCAACATTATATTGTCCAAAATTAAAGACATATACATGGCATTAGATAGAATTAACTGTTTTCTTTTCTAATATAAATATTCGATTAGTATTTATTGTATATAAATTTGTAGTATATGCCTGTATAACAGTGGATAAAATTGATTGTTCTTCATTAAAATTATTATTTAAGATTTCTTATTAATGTTCCGAAATAATTATTATAACGAGTTTCATCGTCTGAATCTAGCCTGCCAAAGACCCATTTGTAGACTTTGCCTACTACAATATTAAATAGTACTCTTTTTGATCGATTGGGTTTAGTGAAAAATTTTGGTATTTCTTCAGATTCTCTGCAGGTATTCATAAGTTTGATTAAATTTATAGGAAGTAAGAAAAACTTTATTTTTTTTTTGTATTGAAAATACTTTTGCTTGCTTGAATTAAAATACTTTTTATATTAAATAAGGGAGTTTCGATTTCTGTAAGATTTATGTGAAAATTGGATGTGTGATGAGTAGCAGATATATAGGTTTTTGGCCGTTACGTTGGTAGTATGGGGTATCTAATGATTTTTACTTCTAAGTTCATAGCAATAGGTAGGAGGAGCAGGAATGGGATGAATTGACTCAGGGATTTTCTTGTTCGTAACTGTGGCTTTTTTGCCTTGATTGATCTATGTCTCAGCAAACAGTGAAACTGACGATTTTCTGGGCTTCAGCAACGTTTTATTATGGGACTGCTCTAGTGAAGAAAGTATATTTTTTCAAAATAATTCTAGACAAAAGTTTTTGACTATCAGCTGCGATCTTTATCTTTCGAGATATAAATGATAAGTGAAATGTAAAATGTAATTTTGATATAAAATACCAATTTTACTAAATTATAAATACGTGTATACCTACAATTAATAAATATACTAATAATTGATCGGCAGAAATGTTGGGTCATCGGGTTATGGGCTTGGTTGCATCACATAACTCTAGTTTGAATCTGAGTTTATATCAGTATTAAGTGAAAATTTAGATTAATATTAATTTGCTTGCGTTTATATACCTTGGTAAGAACAATTTCGATATAAATACGGATAAAACTCTAAATAAAAGTGAACATCAAATGTATACAAATTTTTATTTTGCCTCCTGTTCTTGTTAGGTACAAATTACTATTTAATATCTAAGATTATTAGATAATATCCTTTATAGCACACTACACCATCATCATAAAAGCATTTCTTAGAATATTAAAGTGTTATGAAGCAATAGAAGTAATGATTTCTGAGATTAATCTATGATACATTATTAATTGCTTTAAAGGCAGATAATTGCATGACCTGCATGGTTACGGCCTGGGAATTTCTTTTGAAACTTTTTATATGTAATTTTGTAGAATGACTAACACCTATAAGTTCGAATTTGATCCGATAGTTTAATTCCAGACTTATTTGTTGCAACATTCTTAAGCGATTTTCTTTATTTGTTGCTGCCATATCAAAATGATCTATGTTCCAGCTTGACACTGCCTATGCCTAAAACTAACCCAAACTAACCACGCGAAGCATAATACGATCTAATAATATGTAGGTTATTAAGAAAGTAAAATATTAATCAATATTCGTTTTAGACATTTTAACAGGAATCAGCAACGTCTCCTGTCTCGGTTATATCTTACACGAGTGCTACACAAAGGTTTAATTAATATTTTGGCTTTTAACAAAGCGATTTCGGGTTAGCGACTTTTCAGACTGATTATTCATACCAATTACTTTATGGTCAATTATGCTTATTAAATAAACAAAGTGAATGAGTCACATATAATTCTTTAAACGAATATATTCATAATTCGTAATTACAATAATAGCCACGGGTTAGAAGAAAGATAATATGCGCTTATTTACATGAGATAGAATTAATTTTGGAGTGCGGCCGAACCGGAATATAGATAATCCAGAGATGATGAGGATGGATCATGATTGCCAAATGGCCAACGTCACTCTAATTTTGTTATTGTTGTATCCTGAGTGTTAGTGGCTTCCAACTATTGACAGGTGCAGGTGATAAATAAATAAATATCACCCTGTCCTAAATTTGAACTTGAGTTTGGAAAATATTATATAAACATTGAAGATATATTATAAACAACGCGATCAGTAAACGCAAGCAATTATTATAAACCTTAAACGTGCAACGATCAGCACATTTTATTATATAATTACGCTGGCGAACCATCAGTTCGGCAGACTTTGTTTCTCACCTAAACCAGTTCGCTACAGAGCACATGCTCGTGGGGTTTTAACCTGCAACCTTATTCCCTACCCAAACCTGAGTTTCGCGGAGCATATATGTTCGTGGACTCGGTGGATGTGTACTCACAGTAGTAAAAGTCGAATCTGCAATAAATTTGTCAAAGTTCTGGGAAAGATAATTTTCAACGAAGAATCTGTCAAGTAGTTAAAGTGCAGTGTAAACTTTCAGTATACTTAACACAAAGTTAACCATAAATAAAACACAATACAACTCTTATGAAAACTATTTTATAAACCAGTGACCAAACTATAAACAATTCGAAAATATACCTCAATCGAAAGGGCATGTGCATCTTAATAATAATTATTAAGTTTGTGACCAATATACATTGTTATTATTTACTTATTAAGTCTTTGACCAAAAAGTGCTTTCTTTATCATCTCTTCTCACCTGACTTAGTTCGATCCCGAATCTGAGCTATATATCCAGCACGCCAATCAAGGCGTGGCGTCACGGCATTCAGATCGTAGCAGTAAAAGACCTACAAATATTCTTTACGTGATAATACCACAATAGTATATGATGTACTTAGGAGGCATTTATTTTTCGGTGGTAACATTTTCTAACCGAAAATATTACTTTTTGGGCCTAAGCCGGAAAAATAATATTCCTGAAATGTTTGTTCTCTTTCAAAAATATCAATGTTTTATTAATTTTTTCGACTGCGGAAGAAATGGTACGTGTACTTCGGAGGCCTCTTCCAGCAAATTTCACCACCGGTTAAGAATTTGTATCATTTCCTTCTAAGTACATCTTGCACTACTTGGTACTAGAAACATATTTGGCATCAACTGAATATATATTATCATTTTTAGCCCTCGAAAATAATCTGGGATCGTGCGGCAACGTTCATCTTACCGTTTCCGCTCTGCAAGGCAACTATCTTGAATTGAATTGGATTACAAGAAACTGTAACAGTTTTTCCAAACCGGAATACATTGTGTTGTCAACTAAGAATTTAAGAGACAGAGATGTGAGTATAGGCATGAAATTTGGTACTTAGTCTATATATTCTTGGATTCTGCAATAAAAAAAAATTAATATACTAAAATAAGATTGCTAATTGTATAAAAGTAATTTGCGTAGCTATATAGATCTGAGGTAATTGTCATAATATCGTAAGATGAGGAGAAATGGTGCACTTTTTTAAATTAAAGATTAACCCATCTAATTGAATATCTTGTTTGAAAATAAAACTCTAAAATATCGACTCTGATATATTATTATAAATGAAGCTTATTAACTCAAGTGAAATATGATGAAAACTTAAAATATATAAAATGTGTCTTTAAAACGCCAGCTCACTCACATCACGAAGATGAGATGGGCTCAATAATGGGGGTGGATGACACATATTTAAAAACCGTAAAAACCTAACCAAAACACAACTACATCTCAAAAGTTAACGTGTTTGCTGCAGGATTCGTGAAGCTATTTGTCACAATTAGTGAATTTCATTCAGTCTTCACTTTGCAATGTCTGTTTTTTTTATGTTCTGCACACACACAAATGGAAAATCCCATACCACTCAACGAGCGGTGCATGTGCGAAGACGGTAAACGTTGAACTTGATGCGCTGTAGGCTGTAACTTTCAGGAAAGACGTCACTCGGAAATCCATTCCACAGCGAGGAAGTCCTCCAGACAAAGAAGCCCCGCAACAGCGACGTCCTAGGTGTTCGCAACTGAATCGTATCTTGATGAGCAGCTTGCGTCTGACGGGGCACAACCATCGAAAATGTACATGTCAATGGGCACAACTCACGGCAAAATCATAACTGCCAGCTCGTTCGACCACCGTTCGTAGTAGTATCGAGAGTAAAGAGATAGGTCCGCCACTTTTCTTGGATATTCAGGGCTATCAAGGTCTTTAGTCAATTCTGGGTCATTCACAAGACGGCCTGTTCTCCTCTATATGGAATCTAGTATCTTGAGCAAGTGTTTAGGTACCGAGCTCCACACATGGGAACAATATTCCAGAGATGATCTTATCTGTGCCTTATAGAGCAGTAAGAGCTGATGAAGTGCATACAACTTTTTTGCTCTATAGAGCGCTCCTCGCTTTTGTACTGCTGCCTTGGCGATTTTCGTGACGTGATTACGCCAAACATGTTGTTTTCTACGTTGATGCCCAGCAAGCTTATGGATGAGGCCAGAATCAGTGTTTGTTCTGTCACTGATACGCCAGGTCCTGCGGTATTTGATTTTTTTGAGAAGACAGATGCTTGAGTCTTTCCTGCGTTAAACTGGACATTGTTTTCCTCACCTATTCCACGATTGTGTTCAGGTCCTCATCGATGATTTTCTCGCTCGCGTTGGTAACGAGCAGCGGTCATTGGAGTCCCCGATATGAATGAAGATATAAGGGTGCTGTCGTCTGTAAAGCTGTAAATAGAATTATTTGTTCTGTCTAAGAGATCATTTATATAGATAGATAGATAGATAAACTTTATTTGACAACGTTACAAAGTTATGTTTGTTGCAAGTCAAAAACATTACATAGTTACAGCATCTAAAATAGTATAAATTATACCACAGATGTAACATACTTAAACAATAAGATAATACAAACTAAAATCTACTAAGTATAAAAAGCATTTTTTTCTTAAATGTATACAGACAAATAAATAACAAACAAAACATATCATAGACCAATCAAAAAAAATTAGTCCAGGGATGGTGCCTCCATATATTCATTTACAGAATAAAAAGTATTCTGTGTTAGATGTTTTTTAATTTTTATCTTAAATTTTGCATCGTCGAGACTTTTAACAGTGTTGCCAAGTTTATTGTAAAGCATTACATCTAGCGAATTACGATCCGCACTAACAAGCCGATGTCTTGGCGGTACCAAAGCGTGAGAAAAACGCATCCGATATGGGTGTTGGTCTGATAAACAAGTGTAAGCATTTCTGTTTCTGTGTATCTCTAGAAGACTCTGATACAAGTAGATACACGGAAGGGACATAATGTTATATTTTTTAAAGAGTAACCTGCACGAGGTTAGAGGCCCCACCCCTTCTATTGTGCGAATAGCTCTCTTTTGAAGCTTAAATACCCTATTAGACTGTACTGCGTTGCCCCACAGAATCGCTCCATAGCTTAGTATTGAATGAAAATTTGCGAAATAAACCATTTTTAGAACCTCGGTATCAAAGGATTTTTTTATTTGTTTGAGTAAATATATTTGATTGCTCAATTTAGAGCACAGTTCATCTATATGGGCCGACCACTTAAGTCCATCATCCAAGATAACTCCCAATAATTTAACGTGGGAGCCGTCTGTGACAGCGTTGTTAAAACTAAAAGAAATCTTTTGGGTTTTATCATTGTTAAGTTTGAGATTATTACTTGTAAACCAATCTTGTGCCGTTGTTAAAGCTAGTTCAGTATTATTGTTGTATATACAGTAGGAACAGTGTGGGAGATAATATACACCCTTGAGGAACGGCCTTGATTTTAATTTCCTCTGAGAGATGTCCATCAAGACCAACTCAGATGCTTCGATCCATTAAGAAATTGGAAAGCCATAGAAGCAGTGCTGTCAACTTGTTTAACAATCCGTCATGCCATAGCTTATCAAATGCTTTGGATATGGCGAGAGCCACTGCACGAGATTCGCCGTAGTTCTCGATAGCTTTAGTCCACAGATAGGTTACGTAAGTCAGGCGATTTACCGTTGATCTGAGCTTTCGGAAGCCATAATGGCGATCGCTTATGATTTGAGATATTTTAAAAGCTGTTCGTTGATCAGTTTCTCCATGACTTTGGACATAATGAGACCTAAGGCAATTTTACGGTAGTTATTTGGAATCATTTTTTTTTTAATTTTCTTCGAGATAGTTGCATCTGAGCGCATTTCCAGCTAGAAGGAAAGCATGTAGTTCGGTATGATAGGGAGAAAAGTGGACCTGTTAGTTCAGCAGCGCATTTCTTAAGCACTAGTGCGGGAATACCATCCGGTCCTGTGGCCTTGTTAGTGTATAGGCTTTTGAGTATTCGCTTCACTTCGTGTAAACTTCTATATACCTCACGTAGCATTTGCTATCAGAATCATCCTCATCAAAAGAATCTACCTTGCCTGTGTTTTTTTGCTCCAAGAATGAATTTCTTTTTTACTTTTCGGTACTTTTACTTTTTTTAAAACCATTGTACGTTTTTGTTCTTTTGGATACGGTGCCTTTAGACGTAAGAATCGTAGCTAACTACCTGCTTCATTTTTTAACAAAGTATCTGAGCATACTGCCGATTTGTCTTGTAATGGAGAAATTTTCTTCAATAATTTCCCGTTGGTTTTGCCAGATATTGGTGGCAAGGGGAATTTAAAAAAATTATGTTTAAATAATGTCAAGGAGGAAGGGAAGTGTTTTTTTTTCTTACTGAACACCAAGACGAAAATAGGCAGAGAATTCTATGATACTTCCGGGAAGCATATTTCCGTTTCCTATTCGGCTAGCGCAACCGATTGCGCTAATCGTGTAGGAAACGGATATCTCCGTTCTCTAAGGGGTTAACGCACTGATTTGGGCACCTGGAGTATGCTGTTATATAATATTTCACTTTTAGCATGGCCCTACGCTCGCTTCGCACGCTATGGGGGCTCAAGAAAAGGAAACTAACCAGGTGCTAACCCAAACTAACCCAAGACATTCCCAAAATCAAGAAAAAAATTGTTTAGAAACGTAACCTAAAAAAATTTTTAAAAAAAGCAACGGGGTTCAAACCCGGGCCACCAATAGCCGCCGAATTGAGACCTAACCATCTAGACCTCTCGACCACGAGGGCTCTTGCCGAAATTGATTGCATCGCGAAGGTGCGTTAATCAATTAGGGACCCAAGATGCAGGTTTCGGATCCGTTTCCTACACGATTAGCGCACTCGGTTGCGCCAGCCGAATAGGAAACGTAAAAGTGCTTCCCGCATTATTGAGGAAGTAAATGGCATATTTTCTTCTAGGTGGGCATTAATTTTTTGGATCCCTTCCATACATATTATTTTTTATATCGAACTTAAACATATGAGTCATTGCTTCCGAAGGTCATCTACGTTTTTGTTGGTAGATTCAGGAGCTGACCTAGAGCCTCATGGTTGCGGAAAACTATATTGACATTTCAACCGAAAATGAAGTGAAATAGCATTAAAAGTTGTAGGTGAAGAAACCAGAAAAAATACAAAAAGCCATTCCACAATCAGAATTTCAATGTATTACCTAATGATTTTGCAATTGTCGCTGCTTCCTCAGAAAGATATTTTAAAAAACGTCAAGTTTATATTTCTGATATTTACTCAAAATATTCCTTCGGTTTCCTATTCATTTATCCGTCTATATATTGTCAACTAACATAAAATCATACAGTGGAAAGTTTGAACTTAACCTTGAATCGCAATTATGAATTGTTGTTAATTAAAGTATAAACTGTTATGATTAACCTTGTTGACAATTCAAAACAATACTCGAATTAGAGGTCAAAGTTTGGTATAAAAAGCTGTGCAGCAGCCCATACCGGCAGACTTTGATCTCCAGTGCGAATTACCGAAAGGGAAAAGCCCCTCTGATCAGGCACGGTTAAAAAAGACCTATCAGTGCGAATTACCGAAAGGGAAAAGCCCCTCTGATCAGGCACGCCTTAAAAGTGAATCAGTGAAAATTAATAACGCCATAAGGCAAAGTGCTATTTAAATTAACTACATATAAAAAGTAAACTACGTAACTAAATATTCAGCCAGACCAAATAATCTATCCGCCCGTCAATCTAATTGTAACAGCCCTTCAGGCTAGCTCTCCCTCTCTCTCGCTGCTGTTCGTGGTTAACATTTTCGCGAGGAATATCCCAGGGGACTTACGAGATATGCATTCCCGAATATTTTGGTAATACTTACAACCTTCTATACTCAACCTGAAGTTAATAAACCAAGCCTTTTTTACACTGAGTGTTTCTACCCATCTCTCCCAACTACCTATATCTGAGCTCCGTCTTCTGAAAGAGCACAGCGCAACTACTGCAACGAAGCCAGGTCCATAGGCAACAAGCGGTAGGAGCGTGTATGTGACAATATTCTTTTTATGATTCAAAAAAAGCATTTATGATTATTGGTTTCATTTTATACATTATATTAGTGTTCTCTACAAGCCGAATTTTTTAGGCCCGGCCCGACCCGGCCTGATCCTATTCTATTTTATAAATAACATCTTTATGATGGTATGTAGCTAAAGAGACACTCACCATAGACCAGTGTTGCTAGATGACGAATAAGGAATTATTGTCGCAACCGTTAAAATCTATCATATTTTATTGTACGCAATATCGTTATCGCTTCTTTTCAGATCGGCATAGATCGGGTTCAAAATTTGACTCGATTAAATATACTGATATCGATAATAAACTATAAGTCAATTGTATTTTTGCGTCCTATATTAGTTTTTACAATGGTATATTATAGTATTTTATATCGAAATATAGTATAATGCAATATATCATTGAATAATTGCTGGACATAAAGTTAAGCTGTGGCCATACTTTTAGTTAAAAAATATTCTTTGAAGTCATAGAAATTGAAAGATGGCCTACCGCCTTTCAGTGACTTAGGCCGGTCCGGCCCGGCCGCTCGGTTTTAAATACAAAAGTTTGGCCAGGCCCAGACCGTTCGTCGGGCCGGGCCGAGCCGCAGCCCGATCAAAACGAGCCGGCCCGTGCAGGGCAACAGAGAAAAAAATAATAAGATGAGAGGCGACAATAAGCATAGGCTCCTTTCATGTTGGTGTACCCGTTTTTGGTGACCTTGACTCTTCTTCGTTGACAACAATACCACTAAGTATCGGGAGAAAAACATTTGTAGCTAATGACAATGACATCTGATCACCTGAATTCGGCTGATTGTGTTTTTTTTTGACAATTATACACTTTGTGCTTATACATGCGCATACAAAATCGATTGACAGGCTGTCGCCTCTCCTTTTCAGTACTTTCCTCTCTGCTGGGCACTATATAAGGTAACAAAATTGAATTAATATTTTTTTAGGAAGACACCATATCTTCAGCTCTTGCTCAAATAAGGACCATTGATTATCCAGATGGATATTACATGACCAAAATTAAATTTCGGGACTTATGGTTACCTGGAAAATGGGAATATGACAGAAACACCACAAGGGCTGACGAAGGACAGCACTGTCTGCCATTTTGGATAGCATCGATAAAATATGACACTATTATTGATTCCAGATGCTTAGCCATCCAACCAACATGGATGTATGATAATAGGTAAAAAGCAAGGGTGTTCCACCGCCAAGTCTTCGATATTTCGTCAATATTTGCTTTGTTACGCTACTGATTCTTTTCAAAACTATTGTTTTGTTATCGATTACTATGCAATTTTAAAATCAAAATCTGTCAAAATATTTAAACAAAATATCAATTAAACACCATCTGCAAGAAGATAACTCATTTTCATAAAAATAACTACGGTACTTAATTAATAATAAAAGTGTCCATGAATTGATATGGAAAAGCTAATTAAATCACTTGCTTTTCTTTTTCTTTCTCTTTGAAAGCTTACTTGGATTTGCCTGGGTAGAACATACTATATATTTTAATTTTATGTTAATTCTGTGACACGAATGGTGGAATATATTAACTATACATGAGACCCCGGCTCGTTTAACGATCGATTCTTGTCAGAGAAAGATATGCGAGTTCAGGGCGGCTGCCGTGGAAGAGGTGAAGAGAAAAGTTAGTGATCTCATACTTGGTTTGAATTGTGGAAGAGCCGGTATCAAAATTTGCCTCGCCGATCTCCTTCTCTACTTTCGTTACGTTATGTCTTGCTTTTGTAACACGTTCACCACTTCACCAGCTTACTCTCCAGGCACAGCGCCCTCAAATAAGTTTCACTTCAAAAACCATTACAAATGAATGCTTAGACGAGCTATAGGGTATAGGGTGTGGTTTCATAATTAACAAATTGAACAATGCACACAGGGACATTGTCACATATAGGCTGGATTAGAAGAATCCAAAAATTATGGTTTGATAAAAATGTCAAAGATGTGGAAAAATAGTTTCGATAGACTGTTGAATGTTCAGACGAGGAGTATTAGAATATATTCTATACAATAGAAGTACATAGAGAGTAGCCGAATATATAAAGAATAACAAGGATAATAACAAAACTAAAAATTCACTAATCTAATATCCTGGAAAAGATAGTGTACAAGCTGGATGTTTAAAAATGGAGAGATAGTATCATACAAATATCTGCAGGAACTTATGCTACAATGACTGCATACAGGAGATCAAGTGTAAGAATTTCCATGCTTGAAAAATTGGAGAAATCAATACATGCGAATATGTGCCTTAAATAATCTTCAGGAGATATTCCCAAGATTTTCTTCGAAATGCTAAAACCATTAACACCATATACTTACTGAAGAGATAATAGGTGGCTAAGGGAAAATAAATGATAGTTAACTAGACATTTACATAACATCGCTTAATGCTGGGAATTGGGAATTATACATAGTTTTCAACAAGAATATGATATTGCTATAAAACTGAAACTGTAGAATGCAATGAGTGAACTTGGTATTTTTTGAATTTGCGTATACGAGAACTATGACTCACTATTGATGACTTAACGGCAAAATTAAGAGGCATGTGAGGTAATACGTATTTAAATAAAAAACTCAGCTGTATTAAACGTCAGATTTAGAGGTATTGATTATATGGATAAACAAAGCAGTACAATTCCTTTGTGTCAAGCGATAATAAGTTGCTATTTAAAAGCTCGGTAATTTTTATCACGTATGAACGGTGTATAAATATAGAGAAATTTCAGACATAAATTAAGTCGACTAGATCTCTCATTCGACATTTATCCAGTTAAATCGATAGCCTAGAATAAAAAGATCATAGGTCAAGATTTGCTGGGCTGGTACATAGACATCAAGAAACAAGGGTAAAGAGGTTGTTGTGGAATCAAATACCCAAGCTGATTGGGGACTTTCATAGCATGGGAAATACGAATGGAAAACATTTAATGACATAACCGATTAGAAGTTTAAAGCCACAAATTAAATAAGTGAAATTAAAAAAGAACAGCTTAGAGTCTTTAGTAAAATTGAAAATATTCATTGTACAGAGACCGTTCAATTTAAGGAAAAATGACACATCTGTATTTCCGATATTTAGGAATAATCAATAGTTTAAACTAAAGCTAATTAAATTTAAAAAAAATGCAATAAAATGAGTGTTTAGGTTGATAATAAAGGGTAAATTTACTTGCTTTACTAAAAGTTTAAAAACTATTAGGTATCAGATGCTTATGTTTATAGAAAAGTTTCCATTTTCCAGGCAATATTTGGGAAAGAAAAAAATTGGAAACCTGTTTATTCCAGGTACCCACAACTCAGGATCGTACAGGGGCATAATATCCTACTTTGAAGGTTATGTCTTAAATCAAGATAAAAGTGTGTGGAATCAATTGGTCTTTGGAATTAGGTACCTGGACTTTAGGATCGGATATGTTCCCGACGGAGGGTAAGTTCTGCCAAGAATCCTATACGCAGGTCACTCTGTAATGAACCCCGATTTCACCCTTTTATGTACTTACTATGTTTTCGACCTTTTCTTCAACTCCGGTTCTTTTTCTAATGCCAGGTTCGCAGTAACAGTGTGTTGACGCCCTATTTCGATGAAAATACCTTACCTAAACACCATGGGCAAACATCCTCTCCCACCCGTTAGTAGTCAGTACTGGCATACCACTTTTCTGTACTCCAATTTATTTATAAAAATTTAAATTAATTATAACGTAGGTCAAACCACTTCCCTTTCAACTTACTATTTGAGTTTTTGAATTTTTGAGGGAGCAAACACTTGAAAGGGAGCATTTCTTTAATTAAATCGGTGGTTGACCCAAGACCTAGTTGCTTTTAAAGTTCGCCAAACTAAAAACTGTGACATATTAGTCGGAACTAAGTCGCATAATTACTTAACTTGAACTTGTAACACGCTGTTCTGCTGTTTTCGTTCTCAAAAACTTTAAAATTTCATTCGGTATTAAGACTTTAATTCTGCAATAAAATAAAATTCAATTTCCACTAACACTTATTCTGTTTAGTGCACCTCAAATTAAGCGATAATATTCCTATGTTTCTCTAGAACTTTCAAATTTCATTCGGTAGCAAGGCATTAAATCTGCAAGAAGATAAAATTCAATTCCCACACTTATTCTGTTTAATGCAACCCAAAAATCAGCAAAAACATTTCTACATTTAATTACAATTCTCTTTAGAGCACATCTCTACCTTTCGTTATATTTCCTTACACTAGTTCCACATACTTAAAAATACTTAAACCTACAACTTTCCTTCTAGTTCTTATCGTATACATCGTAATCTACGCGTCAACCCTTGGAGAACTGACTCTATAAATCCGCACACTACTGAAAAACGTATTGTTTATCCTAATTTTGCTTCTACCACGTTACGGTTTATTTCTCTCGGTAACTGTATTGTCGTAGCGATGGACTACACTTGCGGCGTTTATGTGTAACTACTTTTTTCTACACGCGTATCGACATAGCAACGACCTAAGTCATTAACTAACTAGACAGCCGAATATTATACTTATGCAGATTATTTTCCAGACTACCCGCGTGAAAACTAACTATCATCGCGCTTGAAGTTTATTGTGTCACTATTATTCCCGTTTTAAGAATCATGCCATACTGCCCTTCTTTCCGAGCTATTTTTCTTTTTATACCTTCTTTCAAGGATTGTTTTTCGCCCCGAAACTCTGAATTTGCAGGTGTCCGGCTTATTCAATTGTATTCACTAAGAACATTTAAGTCGCCGCCAATTTTAATGGTCAATTAACGTTTTTTTACATGTTTCATAAATTCCAATCTCGATTTTATTATGCCGCTCTTTGATATTTAGGCTCATTAAAATTTTATTAGTGCTGTTAACATGATTTTTGCATTTCGAGTTTGGCTTTTATTGCTACCGCACTTCCTAAATAGGGTAATTAAAATTGTTTGGTCAAATAGACAGGTGTTCGCATTCCAACTTTGACTTCTTATTGGCCGACTTTTCGAACCGCCCCAAGGTTTGGAGCAAGGATCCTAAACTCGGTCTAAATGCCAAATTATTTGTTCAAGAGTGTTACAGGTGGTTCATTCGATTACGCGTTATTATGCATACGGACGAGAATTAACCAGCCAGTTATTGGAATTATTTTTCCATAGTAACTATCTAGATCTTATTTTCTGCATAAGTTGCGATTTAAATTAACTTTTGCCGGGGTCGAGCATTTCTTAACTTGCGTTTTCATTTTAAGTTTGAATCAACAAGGGTGTTATTTCTATTTTTTCATGTTATGGTCTGCCATTTAGTTGAAACTTAGTTTAGAAATTTTTATTCATCGGCGAACTAGAACGGAAGTTAATTTATGTTTTGCTTGATTGCTGAAAACTATAATTTAATTTATTAAATTAATTAATTAATTAGAATTATTCACGAGCCACCGGATCATTACAACTCTAGATAAAATATGTACTATGCAAAGCATCCTTATCGTATATTTTCTGCCTTGACAAATTGATATTAATTCCTGGAAGGGGACGGAACCCAGAGTGCTCCCTCACGAGCCGTCACTGCATGAGCATATCTGGTTCGAGGTCTTCGTTGCGTTCTTCAACATAATCATTATTTATCATAGTATTCTCGCCCCTAATTGTATGACAAAAATTTCAACTGATGCTTCTTTCTGCATCTTCCTACATATTTGTTGAATATTTAGTTTTGGCTGAATCATCTTAATAGAGGAAGTATCAAATGAATTAACAATAAGTATTTTGATTCGACCAACACCAATACCAACTAGAAATTTATAGCCAAAGTTGTGCTAAATTCGGGTATAGTGGTAATTTTTAGGATACCTATAAACACTTCAACTAATCAATTATGTTCATTAGGACTTTTTCCATAAACTGGAAGTCATTTGTATAAAGCGTGCTACCTTTCAAACGCACCGGTGACACCTCCATTTGATTTTATAACATATGGTGGCCTCAAAATTAGAATACTATACCACTGATAGAGACTATTATTAAATTTTTACTGATTTATTGACATATACCCAGTCAGGTTTCCTCCACTCTCTGCTGTATTGTTTCAAAGATATTCCAGAGCCCTTGTGTAATCAAATATCTAATACAAGTTTGGCAACGAGTTGGGATAATGACTGGCTGGTCATTACCTTTTAATATTCTTTGGGTAAAGCTTAAAGCAATATCTGGAAAAATTTCATTAATTTTTAAACTATGGATTAACATAAGAATCCGTTTCATCAGTTATGTATCCTCGACTTTAATTACCTATTATGATTCTTTAATCTAGCATTTTTAAATACTAAGTTTAGATAGTATTTTCTATTTGATTATATTTTGTATTGGGTTCTTTTAACTGACTAGCTCTGAGCCAATAACACGTTATTGAGTGGGTATTGACTGAGCTCGAAGGCTGGAAGGGTAACACGTCATCATCAACATTTAATTCATCAGATTTATATCCTTGATAAAGTCAGGAATACATCTGATAGGCGCTATGATCATTTGTTCAGGATGGCAAGATATCCATTGCTTGAGTATGCTCTCATAGGGTTTGCATGTCTGCTAAAGTCATACTGCGTAAATAGAGATGAGAATAGTGCTACAATATTGATGCATGTTTTAAAATAAAAAATACTCATGAATGAGAATTGATCACGAATAAAAACTTAAATGCTCAAAACCAAAACATGGATATTGAAAAATAAACCATTAATTCAATTATTACCATTCAATTTTAATAACTAGCTTTATGGTCTATAGTTCTAAGATGTTTAAGTTTCCCTCATGTATCCTTTTTTAAATATACCCTTATATTATCTCTTGAACTAAAAATGTGGCTAAAGAGGTGTCCTTGTACCGTCAACGTTGAATTCAATCAGCAATTTAAAATAGTCATTATAAGTTACTTTTAAAAATATTCATTCTTCTACTTAGAGCTAAGATATTCTAAATGAATATGCTAATAATCTGCCGAAGTTTTTCAGGTTTTACATATACCACGATCACGTCAAAGTTACAAAAATTGAACCGATCTTAGAAGAAATAAAAAAGTTTGTGGAGCTAGCACCCCAGGAAATCATATTTGTTGATTTCCATCGATTTCCCTTCCCAAGCAATTTTTCAAAGGATTTACATCGCGCTTTCACAGATATAGTATATAACCACTTGGGTGATCATGTAATAATACCTTCAGGGCTGCAAGCAGGAAGCGGTCCAACGTTGAATGAGATCTGGACGCAAAACAAGAGTATTATTATTTCGTATGCGGACAGATCAACTGTCAATAGTAAGTAATATTTTCTAGGCTATAGGATAAAGTGTTTTAAAAAGGGACAAAAATAAGCCATTCAAATAAAACTTATAAATATTGGCTTTGAACTCAGCATATTTACTAAAGAAGTAGTTATTACGAAATTTATGAGTGAAATTTATGTACTGATTAGAATTTATAGATGCCTGCAGCAGAAATGAACTCACAAAGCTCACTTTCGATTAAATTTCTGTAACTAACTAAAATTTACGAGGTACGTACAATGCTGACGAAACTTATCATTTGGTTTATTGTCACAAAAGATAGAAAAATGATAATTTTAGGAATGCAAAATGATTGCTTTCTCTTCCCAGTTGTTATTTTCATCTGGTAATTGTTGTTCAGTAGTAGTGCCTTGGAGAATTGGAGCTTCAAGTTGGTGTCAAATCGGGACCTTTTTCTATTAAAATGTCATTCAAACGCATCTAGTTTCTAGTGGAAAAAAAACTTACAAATTCGTGGGAACTCAAAGGTCATTAGATTCAACAAATTTAGTAGCGCTTCTCAAGGAAAAATCTGACGAATGACGTTGACTTTTTTAGTCAACATTCGTCAGATTTTTCCCACCTTTGAGTTCCCACGAATTTGTAAGTTTTCGTTTTTTCCACTAAAAAGATGATGCTATTGGATTACATTTTAATGGAAAAAAAATCCCGATTTGACACCAATTTGATGCAATGATTCTACAAGGCACTATTAACGAGCCAATCCAAACCTGAACATCAATTAGCAGAGGAAAATAGCAACTGGGACGGGAAAGCAACGAAAAGTGTTACTAAATTTCTTCCAGAAGCAGATGAAAAAATATATTTATTTTTGAAAGTTGCGCTAATTTTTGGACTTGCAGAAGCATGGAGGCACCAGGAATTAAAAAATGTATTGTTAAATAATAGCAAGGACGAATGGAAGTGTTTCCATTTTTTCTTCCGGAACACCAAAACGAAATTAGCCAGATAATTCTTTGTTACTTTTTGGGAATATTGAAGGGTATAGACATGGTCCACATGATCCGAAATGTATTGATCTTCACTCAAGTAACATCGATCATGACAGGCCTTTCATCCGATTTCGAAATGATACGTGTACGCAGCAACCGGTGGACATTAATTCTTTTTTGAATCCCTCTAAAAGTAAGTCGATTTGCTTTCGGAGGCCATCTACATTTTTGTTGGCAGATTTAGGAGCCTTAGCTCCAATCATGTTCAAAGTCGTGGAGAAACTGATCAATGAACAGCTCTTAAAATATCTTGAATCAGCAGGCATCATAAACGATCGTCAGTATGGCTTCCGCAAGTACAGATCAACGGGAGATCTCCTGACTTACGTGACCTACCTGTGAACCAAACCCATCGATAGCTACGGCAAATCTCGTGCAGTGGCTCTCGACATATACATATTGGGCTTTTGGTAGGATGTGGTATGACAGACTGTTAAGCAAATTGACCGCATACGGACTACCATCAGCACTACTTTTATAGCTTTCCGATTTCTTAAGAGATCGAAGCATCCCAGTTGGTAATGATGGACATCTTTCGGAGGAATTTAAAATAAATTCCGGAGTTCCTTAAGGGTATCTTCCACACGGTTCCTGCTCTGTATCAACGATATCTTAAACATGATTAACAATTATCTTTACAGCTCTGCAGACGACAACACTCTTATATGCTCATTAATGTTGTGGACTCCAATGACCGCTGTTCGTTCCCAGCGTGAACGAGAAAATCAGATTGTTGCCATCAATGAGGATATGAACGCAATTGTGGAACGGAATGAGGAAAACAATGTCCGGTTAACACAGGAAAGACTCAAGCAGCTATCTTCTCAAAAAAAGCAAACACCGCAATACCTGACTACTTATCAATCACACGGACTCTAGCCTCATCCATAAGCTTGCCGGGCATCAACGTAGAAAACAATATGTCTTGGCGTAATCACGTCACCAAAGTCGCCTAGGCAGCAGCACAAAAGTTAGAAGCACTCTATAGAGCAAAAAAGTTGTATACACCTGATTTAAATTTAGCGGAATTCTAATAGTAGAGTGCTACTTATAACTTATTTTGACTTGTGTGGGCACCTCGGGGTTACAAGCTGAAATTTTCACAGAATGACGGTTTTATTATATTAATTCAAAATCCGAAGGTAATAAAAAATCATAACGGGCAAAAG
>JAEQML010051277.1:0-45686 GCA_016904865.1 Pissodes strobi | reverse complement strand
CATCAGCATCCCCAAAGAGTCGTTTTGAGGTCTCCCCCAGGCAATATCCATAAAGCAGGGTCGTACGGAATATTATGTACTGATACTGATATCAAGATGGTTAAATGATTAAACATATTCTGAAAAGGTAACTTAATCATCAGTGACTATATTACAAGCATGCGTAGAAAATTATGTAAATTATTACTGAATTTATTTCACCATGACCTATGACTACAGGGCTCATGAAAAATTATAATTAGATCTTTATTGCTAAAGCCCTAGGATCCAGAGCGTTATCAAGCCTGTTTCTGAACCATTAAAGCTGCATATCCGCGATTGCGGATGTCTGAGGATGGATGAGATCGAAACATTTCCTAAAATATACACACCACTACCTACAACTTTCAACATATCTAGCTTTTCACAATCCGATTTGCTGCTTGACCTTGTGTTCTAGGTATCACACTTAAGAATGTGATAAATTCAATAAGCCAAAATATATTCATGGATCACGTTGCAAGATGCATGTAAGTATTTTTAGAATTAAAACCAGAAATATAAAATCGTCATTTAGTTTAGTAGTTAAGGGGTCCTATACTTGAAAGTCGTGATAACTTTTCCACAATTAGCAAGAAGGAAGGAATTCCTCAGAAGTTGGTATCAGTAGCGGACGCGGAATTCACAGATTGCCGTCTAAGTTTTTTATTTGGTGCAGTAACTGGTGAGCCACCCTCACAATTATTCATTTATGCTTTCCATTAAAAATAGACACCCAGTATGAATGCTTCTAAATAGTATTATATTGGAGTGAGGCAAAACGTCCTTGAGATCTTTTCCAAGATGATGAGTTCCTGATTAGCTCTTTGATTAACAAAACCGTCATCGAGCTGTAATATCAGCATCTGAGATTCTCTGAGATAATTAATTAGGTCAATATTTGGATCCCGTGACATGATTGCTGATGTGCTTACCGCGATGAATAAAGGGTATGCAGGGGTGCAATTTGTGGAATTGTGAACATTCAATTATAGAACCCCTTTTGTTAACGGTTAATACATTACCTTGTTAATCAAAGGGCTAATCAGGTTGTTGCCATCTTAGAAAAGATCTCAAGGAAGTTTTGCCTCACTCTTAACCATTTAAAATCCAATATAATACTCTTTGGAAGCATTCATATTAGGTATTTAATTTTTAATGAAAATAATGAATGAGTGACTAAATTTTGAAAAGAGCAAGCGCGAGATTCCTTACACGTAGGCCAGCAGTATGGACCCATTGTTTGCCCACGCAAATACCAATTCAGCCCGGTCGCCCGGATTCTCTTGCAAACGCAGCCAGCTTTCTCGACTATATCTTTCTTATGTCCTTTGACTTCAGCACGCAGCTTCCGAAGTGCACCTCTTTTTAGCCTAGCCAACGCAAGACAGGCACCATCCACCTGAATTCCGTATCTTCTACGATCCGCAGCACGTGCAAATGCCTATTCAAGCAGTATTGCCTTCTGAGGAAGCCAGTCACAAGCCTTACTTCAGAAGGCGCTGGATCTTTCAAAAGTCGCCCAGCCTGCTTCACTCCTAAAGTAATCCGCAATAGATATCTATTAATTACATTCCTTAGAATATATAGGCTTAAGTCCTGTTACACGCATTGCAGAATGCAGCCGTGCCAAACGATCAGCCTCCTCGTTTACTGGGACATTCAAGGGTGCCGGAGCATATACAAGACTGACCCTATTATGCCCGGCCAAGGCTCCGAAGACATGATGATCCTACACTCAGACACCAGCGCAGAATGAGCTCTATCAGACTCAAGTGCCGACAGACTGGAAAACTATCAACAGATGGCATCACGGCGACTACAGCCAAGGAAAAAGCAAAAATGTTTTTATCGCACTCTACCTTAGACGTCCCCCAAGGCAAGACTTTCCCACCATATCGAACATCAACACTACCATGGCAGAAGTCAAGTTTCATCACCATGATATTCGCAAAATCCTTAAAGAACTAGATACGCAAAAGGCATCAGGACCGGACGGAATACCTGCCATCGTGCTAAAGAACTGCGCCAACGAACTAACACCCGTTTTTCGAGGCTTTTTTCTCTTTCTTGCGGAAAAGGGATTTACCCATCCTCTTGGAAGGTCGCTCGAGTGGAACCTGTTCCAAAAAAAGGCAAGAAAACCACGCCCTCAAACTATCGCCCAATTGCCTTGCTTCCAATAATCTCCAAAGTCATTGAACGTGTAGTCAACCAGCAACTACTCAAGTACCTCGAGAACAACAGAATAATCAGCGATAATCAATACGGCTTTCGCAAAGAGAGATCGACAGGAGATATATTGGCCTATGTCACTCATATATGGAGTAGGGCAATTGAAAATTACGGAGAGTCTCGAGCGATTGCGTTGGATCAAAAAAGCATTCGACAGAGTTTGGCATGACGGACTGCTCAACAAACTGCCGTCCTTCGGACTGCCAGCCTCTCTCTGCAGCTGGCTGGCCAGTTTCCTTAAGAACCGATCCCTATACGTTGCAGTCGATGGACACATCTCGGACACATTCACCATCAACGCGGGCGTGCCTCAGGGCGCAATACTTTCACCAACTCTGTTCCTCATCTATATTAATGACCTGCTGATCGAAACGAATAATCCTGTTTACAGTTTTTTGCAGATGACAGTACCCTTGTCTCCCACTTTAGATCAGAAAAACCCTTACCAGCGACTGAGACTCACCACCGCAGACAGGAACAGATTACAGCTATTAATCAAGACCTGGAGAAAGTTCAAACTTGGGGCGACCGAAATTTGGTCCAGTTCAATGCAGCAAAGACCCAAGCAGCAACGTTTACCAAGAGGGCCAATACAGCGGGCTCTGACATCATTATGGCAGGATCGACCATTCCTTCATCCTCGTCAATCGGACTGCTGGGTGTCTCGGTCAACAGCAATATGTCATGGCATGACCATGTTGCTAACATCGCAAAATCAGCCTCCCAGAAGCTTGGTGCGCTATTTCGCAACAAAAAAATCTATACACCGCAGCAGTTGCTCCTGCTGTACAAAACGCAAATAAGACCATGCTTAGAATATTGCTCACATATCTGGGGTGCCGCACCAAAGCACACCCTAAAGCTGCTGGATTCCATTCAGTAGAGAGCTGTGCGTCTCGTCGGCGACCCGGAGTTGACCCGGAATCTGGATAGTCTGGAACACCGCAGACGTGTGGCCGAGATGTCTCTGTTTGAAGGATTTGGCCCGCATCATCCCGCCCCTGGCAACTTTTGTCAGACAGTCACGACAGACGACATGAGCGCACCAGTTCGTCGTACAACTAGAAACACCTAGAGCATCGCTTTACAAGAACTCTTTTGTCTGGCGCACTGCGGAACTCACTTCCAGGACATCTGTTTCCCACTAATTACAACCTACAACTATTCAAGAACCGTGTCAATGAACATCTTCGCGCACACAGCGTCATAGGATCTCCCTTTAGTGTGTGTGCCACTGCCATAAAAAAAAGACATATGGAAATAAATTTTGATTTTTTCTGTCAACCTTAACACACTGGGAACCACTTTTTTGGAAATCCCAACCTTTTAGTGATAATTACGATAATTTTGACAAAAGGATTCTGAAAGAGCTTCAGATTCCTTTAACAAACTAAAGTACAACCAACAAATATGTAGATAGTGTTAGATGAACTAAATAAATTTTCCATTTTATCAGCAATATTTCAAATATATTATAGTGGAGTTCCGCCACTGGCTCCGTGATTCATGCGGGGGTGGATGTCTCCTAGAAAGCAGAAGTTCGACAGATGCGTAGGGCCATATCAGAATTAAATTGGAATTCAGGTACAATGCATTCCATTAATCCAATACTTATATGCATTTTGACACGATTTATTGTGAATAAGAGTCGTTTGGTTTGGCACTAGTCGGGGTTATTGTTGGTTTCATAATTGAAAGATGCGTTCTATGATGTGGAAATAATTGGTGGCAGCAGTAACGATGTTTCGCCTTTAGGGTTAAGTATCTACTTAAAATATGCACATGATTAGTCAGTCATACGTAGTATATGGTTAATATAATATATTATTATGATAAAGGTGCAATTTGCCATCAAACTCTTCTCTATTTTTTTTAAACGCAAAGCTGAAAAAATTAATTTATTACCAGATAATAAGATTGTAGGAGATATTATGTTTAATATTGTTGTGGATAAAGTTTCAGCAAATTGGAACCAAGCTGAAGAAAAATTCATCCAATGAGATTTTGGAGGAAAAAAGATCTCAAAAGTCTGGAACAGTTGCAATAATTCGTGAACTAATCATGCACTTGAAACAAAATTGGCATATGAACATAATTGAATATTGCCAACATTTTAGTAGTAATGATGCCAGACATGCAAGTAATTTAATTAAACGTCACCACTGAGAATAAAAAACATTTTAAACAAACAGCATCAGAAATTGCCTTCATGCATGTCAAATGTTCAACATCTTTTCCGTTAACTTCAAGGCAATTGGTGACACGTTTAAACATTGTTAAGGATATCTGTTCTTTCCATACTTTTTATTTCCTCTTCAATTACCTGTCAATGATATTCTAAGCTATTTAGTTTAGTTTTATTGAACCTCGTAAAAAAGTCTATGGTGGTAAAATCAGGAGAACGTGCGGGCCACTGATTAAATCCCCCTCTTCCTATCGTCCTATCTATTTTCGAGGAAAAAATACGTTCAAATAGCGCGTTAGCAAAAAATAACTTTTGCCTCAGTACTGATATTTATGGAATATCTACTAAAGCATATGCAAAACTTAATAATTGAACCCTTAACTAAGTTAATTAACATTTTCCTTCATTTCTAAGAAAAGCGCCTGTTACACCCATTCATAAGAAAGATGATAAAAATAATGCATCACACTTCCGACCAATATCACTGCTGCCAATCCTCTTGAAGGTACTGGAAAGATTCATACTTAACCAGATTCAACATTTTATCAAAGCATTAGTTTGGCTTCAGACAGAGCAAAGGAACTGTGCTGAGTAAGGCGTTCGACTTCGTCTCGTATTCTCTTCTACTTGACAAGTGGCGCTACTACAGGTTTGATCCTGGTAGTGTTAAACATATGTCTTCTCATCTCGAAAATCGAAGTCAGTTGGTCAGGACTGGAGAGGTGCTATCATCGGAGAGAGTAGTGGACATGGGTGTATCTCAAAGGTCTGCCTTGAGCCCAATATTGTTATTTTTATAACTAGTCTACACTTGAGGGAGCCTGATGCTCATTTCGCTCCCTTTGCTGATTATACCGAAAGGGGATTTACCCATCTTCTTGGAAAGTCGCCCGAGTGCAACCTATTTCAAAAAACGCATGAAAACCACGCCTTCAAATTATCGCCCAATTGCCTTGCTTCCCATATCTCCAAAGTCATGGAACGTGTAGTCAATCAGCAACTACTCAAGTACCTCGAGAACAACATAATAATCAGGGATAATCAATACGGCTTTTGCAAAGAGAGATCGACAGGAGATATATTGGCCTATGTCACTCATATATGGAGTAGGGCAATTAAGAACTACGGAGAGTCTCGAACGATTGCGTCGGATATTTCGAAGGCATTCGACAGAGTTTGGCATGACGGATTGCTCAACAAACGGTAGTTTGACTGCCCGCCTCTCTCTGCTGCTGGCTGGCCAGTTTCCTCAAGAACCGATCTCTGCACGTTGCAGTTGATGGACACATCCCAGACCCATTCACCATTAACGCGGGCGTGCCTCAGGGCGCAATACTTTCACCAACTCTGTTCCCCATCTATATTAATGACCTGCTGACCGAAACAAATAATCCTGTGACAGTACCCTTGTCTCCCAATTTAGATCAGAAAAACCTTTACCAGCGACTGAGACTTATCACGGCAGACAGGAGCAGATTACAGCAATTATCAAGACCTAGAGAAACTACAAACCTGGGGAGATAGAAACTTGATCTAGTTCAATGTAGCAAAAACCCAAGCAGCCACGTTTACCAAGAGGGCCAATACGGCAGGCCCTGACATCATTATGGCAGGATCGACCATTCCTTCATTCTCGTTAATCGGTCTACTGAGTGTCTCGGTCAACAGCAATATGTCCTGGCATGACCACGTTGCTAACATCGCAAAATCAGCCTCCCAGATGCTTGGTGCGCTATTTCGCAACAAAAAACTGTAAACACCGCAGCAGTGGCTCTTGCTCTAGAAAGCGCAAATAAAACCGTGCTTAGAATATTGCTCACACATCTGGGGTGCCACACCACACCCTAAAGCTACTGGATTCCGTTCAGAAGAGAGCTGTGCGTCTCGTCGGCGACCCGGAGTTGACCCGAAATCTGGATAGTCTGGAACACCGCAGACATGTGGCCGAGATATCCCAGTTTTACAGATACTTTCACGGAAGATGTTCCTAGGATTTGGCCAGCCATCCTGCCCCTGGCAACGCCTGTCAGACAGTCACGACAGAGGCAAGAGCACACCAGTTCGTCGTACAACTGGAAACATCTAGAACATTGCTTTACAAGAACTCCTTTGTCTGGCGCACTGCATCACTGTGGAACTCATTCCCAGGGCATCTGTTTCCCCCTAATTACAACCTACAACTATTCAAGAACCGTGTCAATCAACATTTTCGCACACACACCGCTCGTCGAGCGCCATAGGATCTCTCTTTAGTGTGTGTGTCACTGCTATAAAAAATGCGCTTCTACTTGACAATCTGCGCTACTACAGATTTGATCCTGGTAGTGTTAAACATGCTTCTTATTTCGAAAATCGTAGTTAGTTGCCATCGAAAAGAGTAGTGGACATAGGTGTACCTCAGGGGTCTGTCTTGAACTTGTATTTTTCCTTATTTTTATAAATGACTCACCTGATGCGCAGTTCACCCTCTTTGCTGATTATACCACTTTCTTTCTCAATGGGTCGCAGGTGCAGGGGATTGAAAGAGGGATGTGTAAGGCGCTGGAGTGGACCGGTTTTGGCTTGATGCAAATCAGGGTCTGTTAAATACTGATAAAACCAACAAGATGAGGTTCAACTTAGGGAATGTTATTCATGCCGGGCAGTTTTCTACAGGGGTGCGCTTCTTCGGAGTATATCTTGGCCCAAAACTAAAGTGGGTTTCCCACATTCGAATCACCTGCGGGAAGCTGCGAAGTGGTGATTTTGTTCTTAGGCTCTGGTTAGCTGTGTGCTTGAAAGATTTTGTGCTTTTTCACTGTAATATGACATTCTGGTGTAAGTTGGTGCTGCATGGTCTGGAGTCTGTATTATTATATTTAACTATACTTAACAACTGTATTATTATAATTAAATATTGTTTTGTCCATAACACTTTTTAGATTTACACAATAAAGCTTTTAAGCTTTTTTACCCACTAGCACTATAAAGTTCCATTTTATACACCTAGCAATACGTCTTTTACGCACTGTCATAGACGAATATAAATATAGATTTTATTTACAGAAAGAGCAGCCCTTAATGGGGAAACGTCATGCCATTTTCACGTTACCTCGAATCTGATATCTTCATTAACGGCCTAAAACTGAACGAAACCTAAGAAGTGTTAATGCATTGCACGGAAATATTTGGCGTGTGTTTGCACAACATGAAATGGTTAATAGAAAGGCACCAAACATGTAAGTGTGAACTGATAAACCAATTCGAAAAAGCTTCGTTCCCAACCATCAAGAAAGAAGAAGAAACCAGAACATTGCAACATTGCCTTTCCGATAAAACATATTATTATGTATTGGGCGGAATCTTGGCCGCATTAACAATTTTGAGGCACAAAATTGTATTTGCTTCAGAAATGGCCGTCATATAAGTTAAAGGAAAATTTCCCATAATGTCACGCGTAAATTTTAAGCTCAATTTGGTTGTCTTTTCCTACACCATTTTAAAAATGTAATATATATAATAAAAATCAAAAGAAAATAGGCAAAAGACGCTACCTTCTCAAATCATCTCTCATTGGCGTGGCAGAAACCGAGTTGAAAGAACTTCCCGTACCTGCCGCAATTTCCGAAACTTACTTGAAATTAATTAATGAATTAAAATAAGTTTTTCTACTGCTGTGTTTGTATAAAAATAATCATATTATTCTTGTTCCAAAATGGCTAAATAATTATCCAATGATATATTTAATAGAAAAAGATATTTTACTGCAATCTGATGGGCACTGACATCTATCATTAAATTAATTAATTAATAAAAAAACAGCGAAGTAATGAAAATTCGATTCGATTACTTTAAATATGTCGAGCTATAATAGCTTCCTAGTCTCTGTAATATTATCGATATTCTTATGTTGTACAATCTAGAATATTCGATACCGTTGTTATCGGGTCGGTTCGAATAGTAACTTAAATCGAGGTGTAAGTTAAAAGTTATTATTTATAGCACAAACAAATACAAGGAAACTCTGAATAGAAATCATACTAGGGACGTAATAAAATTACCGAAACATACAGCAAATCTATTCGTTCGAGAGATTTCCTTAAAGGGAGAGATTTTCAGCGTATTTATCTTCAGTTAAAAACTCTAAAATTCACCTCATGGTGTCTTGCCGTAAACAATTTTCCTAGATAACAAAATTCTTAGAATTGAATAACATGAATTAAAACGAATAGAATCTTTGAAATCTCCGCTACAGAAAAATTATTTTAATCTATTTTTAAGAATTAACGTCACTTTTAAATTTGAAAGTATTTAAAATAAAAATTTAAAAAACATATAACATCAGTTAAGTAAGTTACTTAATTGAAAAATATTCCAATTTAAGTAAAACAGGAGCTTTAGACCAGAATTTAATTCGTTTTCTATAATAAACCACGCTCTAGGGTCTAAACGTTCGACAAATAATTTAAGAACGCATCCCCTGTCGGCAAAATAAGATCCAAACAAAAACTACCCCGAGCCCGTCCATGTGTTGGCACAAGGAAGAGGATGTGATGCCTTGCCTTTGCGGACTCGATTTTTTATGCAAGAAGTGAAATTCGATAGCCCGTCAGGTTTACCAAGAAAAAAGCTTAATTGTTGGTCGTTTAACATTTTTTTTTTCGGATTGGATGTCATTCAGAAGGACGTTTTTTCTTTTTAGGCAAGCGGTTTGTATACTGAAAATAAAATGCGAAGATTAGAAAGTTTGAGTCTGATGTTTTTCTCGTGGGTTTGCGATGACATAATTTACAAGAACTTGCTTTATCATATAGAAAATTCCAGGACATTTATTTATCATGTGTGAGTGCAGAGTAAGAAATAAGCCTCATGCAAACTAATAGACATAGTGCCAAAAGTTGTATTTTGTATTGTATAAACTAGTCTCTTTTAAAATTATAGTTTGGCGACGCAGCTATACTGACACCGATGGCGTACTATCAAAATGCACATTTTATTTCTAAAATTTATAAATATCGATAGTTCCATGTGAAAATGTGTAGAACATTAGTTATTTAAACCCTCGTTTAAGCCTAAACTGGAGATATTTCTAGTTTTAAGTGAACTACTTCATGTTTAATTTCTAATCAGTTTTATTTCTTAGCTCGTCTCGTGAAGATCAACGAGGACAAGACCCAACTCAACAACTTCAACCAGAAGCGCAAGAGGGACAGGTTATATATCGCGATCAACGGGACGAGGATAAAGGACCAGGACACCGTGAGGTATCTAGGAGTGACACTGAACGCGAAGCTTACCTTCAAGGACCACCTTCAGAACATCAGGAGGAACAGAGCAGGAGTAGCAAATCAAATATGCTTTATTGTTAGAAGATTTTCTCTCATTAACAAGGCTGTTTAAAAAGAAAACTTAGCACTAATTCATATATCTAACTGTAATTTTTAAATTCTGACATACAAAAAAAGATTAAAATGGTAAAAGTTAATATATAAAATAAATATAACAAAATACAATTAGAAGTCAAAGCATTACAGGTAATTCAAACTAACAACCCTTATAGCATAATATCCTATGAAGAGCCTTTTATTTAATGCAAGAATATGATATTCAAGTGGTCATTGATATAGAGCAATAGAGCTTTATTATCAGAATAAATCATTTCTCATTGACAAAGCAGTACATGAAATGAATACATTTAAATATAACAAAATACAATTACAATTAATTCACAATATGTCAACAGTTAAAATACATTAATCTAAATCACATAAAAAACAAAATTAGTAGTAAATAATAAACTTACACTTATAAAATAAAACATCCATGCATGGACTACGCTAAATTACCCGTCATAAACCCGTCGACTGAATAATAGGTATGTGGAAGTTTATTGAATATTTTTTTGCTCTTATAAAACAGTGAATTCTGGATAAGACCACAAGAAGGAATGGGCAAGCCAATAGTGCGCGCGCTTCTTGTATTATGGCAAGAAGACCTGTCAATATCCGCTGCAATATAAAAATCCAATATGGGCAAGAAACAGAGGCCTACAGGAATCTCTGGGTGCAGACCGACAATGATATCTTAGGGCTCTCTTTTGCAAAATAAACAGCGAGTTAAAAAGATATTGAGAACAAGATCCCCAAAAGCATATCCCGTATCGAAGATGACTTTCAATAAGCGCGAAATAAGCATTTCTAGCTACCTCTGTATTCAACTCGCTAGATATTATTCTTATTGCTTTGCACCCAGACGCAAGTCTAGCAGAAATGTTGGAAACATGCGTAGCAAACTTCAGGGCTCCATATTTTTTCCTTTTTGGAAAAATTGTATCTCCAGCTGAACGGGGGTGAAGCGGCTGCGGCAGTGTTCTGTGATTTGTCAAAAGCGTTCGATTGTGTGAGTCACAGAATACTGTTGCAGAAGCTTGAAGTTTATGGTTTCAGGGGCGTTGCCTTGGACATCCGCACAACCTACACTCATGTTATCAATTGAAACATCAACATCATCACACTTAAAGCTGACAACGTTGGTTTTTGAAGCGTTAAAAACTAGAAAGTTGGAATCACACCACCTTCCAATTCTTGCCAGATCACTATTAATAATTTCCCCCTTGATACCCTGGTGGTGCCAGAGGATAGTCGTGTCATCCGCGAAAATCGTAAAAAAGCCACCAATGTCAATAGAGGGGAGATCGTTGATATATATCAGGAACAACAGCGGCCCCAAAACCGATCCCTGAGGGACACCGGCCGTCGTCACCATAGGCGCCGACACCCGATCCCTCAACACCACTGTCTGAGAGCGATCCGACAAGTAGGACCTGAACCAGTCCAAGGCAACGCCCCTGAAACCATAAACTTCAAGCTTCTGCAACAGTATTCTGTGACTCACACAATCGAACGCTTTTGACAAATCACAGAACACTGCCGCTGCCGCTTCACCCCCGTTCAGCTGGAGATACAATTTTTCCAAAAAGGAAAAAAAAATGGCATCGTTAGTACTCCTAGAGTGCCGAAATCCAAACTGCTCCGTCCTCAGAATGAAATGCTTCTGCAAAAACGCCAAGGCCCTTCTTTTCACTAGCTGCTCCACAATCTTCGAAAGTGTCGGGAGTAGGGATATGGGTCTGTAACTCGAAGGGTCTCCATGATCCCCACCCTTAAAAAGAGGCAAAACCTGAGCCCTCTTAAGGCAAGATGGAAATGTTCCTTTACAAAACGAGTCACTTATAGAAGCTGCCATAGCCACAAGAGCTTCATCCGGAAGAGCAAGGAAAATTCGCTGTGAAATCTCGTCCCAACCTGATGCATTTTTATTTTTTATTTCCCCAAATATTTCTTTTAGTTCAAAAATGTTAGTCGGAGTCAAATAAAACGAGTCACAGACCGAGACTTTTCCCAGATAATCCAGTGGACTTCCTGGATTATTTATATTTTTTGAAAGTGAGGAAGCGATTGAGCAGTAAAAGGAATTCAATCGGTCCAGAGAGATGTCATTGGAGGCCTGCAAAGGACTGGACCCCGCACGCAGGTCATTTACGATCCTCCATGCTTTCCTTGGTCTGCTATTTGCAGTATCAAGTCTCTCACCATAGTAGAGAACTTTAGCAGCTCTAATAGTTCTTCTATATACCCTACGATAATGATTGTAGTATGATACAAAAAAAACACTATCAATAGCATATTTACGGATAAAGTGCAAAGCACGCATGCTCCTGGCAGAGATCTTCAATCCCACTGTAAACCATTTTTTTATTTTTACGTGTACGAAGTCACAAGGGAAATGCTCTATCAAAAATCCGAAAAAGTGTACCGTGCAACCCTTTAAGTGGATCATCATAGCTCAAGACACCATTCCAGTCCACCCCGCCACACAATCTCGAGAACTTACCATAATCATTCCTGTTATAAATCCTACACCTATTCCTTCTCGGAGTGGCTCCAAGACTTTCCAATTCAAATTCACCCAATACAGCCTCATGGTCAGATAAGCCAGCTGATATGACGTCACATTTTACCTTATCAGAAACAAAACTTGAACACACATAGTCAAGACAAGTGGACGACGTAGCTTTAAACGAATTCAACAAGTTTTTCAACTGCTGAACTTCACGCTTATGAGCATCGGCAAATCCCCTTCAAGAATAACGGATGCAAGCGGAGGAAGTCTGGAAAGCATAGCTCAAGTCTGTCAATAAATGCCGGAATATCACTATTGGGAGGTCTTTATAAACAAAGTATAAAGAGATTGGATACAGCCACATGAATAAGTGAAAATTCAAATTCCCTTTCCACAGTTAAATTGTTATGCCCAGCAATATTCCCGCACTTACATCGGGCAAAAAGACCCTCACTGACAAGTATTGCAGTTCCGCCGTGCATAAATGTGCTTCTACAAAATAAGGACACCACACAATAATTGGGCAATGATAGAGGTTCACCCTTTTTGAGCCAGTGCTCAGTAAACAGAATGACATCAGGATAGTAGACCTGTTCCAGAAACAATTCAAATTCATTATATTTGCCTCTAACGGACCGAATGTTTAAAAGAAGTAGTAAAAGATTAAGAGTACCGTCGCGCTCATTCATATTAGAAAAGAATCCGATTTAGAAATGGTAGTACTTTTATTGCTAAATTAACTGCACGGCAAAGCGAAATCACAAATACTTGCTCAAAAAACGATCACTAACCCCCCTCAAGGTTTATTATCAAAATGTTGGTGGGATGAACACGAAAATTCTCAAGACTTGAAACAGGCAATATCTCTGTGTGATTACGATGTTATTGTACTAACTGAAAGCTGGCTGAATGGTGGAATGGTTGATACCGAGATTTGTGTAAAAGGCTTCACTGCGCTTCGTAGCGACAGAATCTAAACAACTACTGTGAAGAAGAGGGGAGGAGGAGTTATTGTTTTTGTGCATAAGACTCTGAGCCCTAGGATGATGAAAACAAAATATAATTTGGTGAAACACCTCTTTGTGTTTGTTAAGCGGGGCTCCTCTCATCTGGTTGTCGGTGGAGTTTATACCTCCGAACAAAGAATGGGAAACATATTTTCATCATTGTAAAGCTGTTGAAGAAATATGCCATGACTACTCCACTGCCAGCCTTTTGCTTTGTGGGGACTATAGTTTATCTCTTGCTAAATGTAGCAACGATGAACATGAACTTCGAGTGAACTGTCCGCAGGAAATCATGCTGAAATAGTTGCTAAGAACTTTGTCTTTTTGAATCTTAATTAAACTCAATATAAATTCAAAAATCGTTTATGGTCCATTTTACAATATTTGCATTAGACACGTCACTAAAAATATATATTAAAATCAGGTACCTACAGTAAAATTGCCAGATAAAATTATAAATCCAAACCAAATCACATTACAAACACAATCATATATCAGTTACATAAATAATAACAGCAATAAACAAATGCATCTAGATTACATAAGCAGGACACTCAAGCTTTACTGAGAAATGATTCAAACTCACACACATCATAGAAAACATTATTTATAAGCATCCCTTTAATTTTTCTTTTAAATAGATTAAAGCTAGCCATTTTTAGTTCCACGGGAACCAGGTTGTAGAGCTTTATTCCCTGATAGAATGGACTATTCAGATATTTACTGCTATGTGGAAAATCTGGTCTGAGCAAATCTTTACGGAGATTATACTCCTGGTTAGTGGAAGTAGATGGATAATGTTTTCTACACTTGTGAGTGTCCAATAGAATTTTATAATTATAACTCCCCGGCAAGGTCATAATCTTGCTATCCCTAAAAAAATTTCTGCATGATGCCCGCATGGATTGTTCGGATACATTTTTTTTGAGCCCTAAATATCCGAATGCTTAAGCCTTGACCACCCCAGAACTGTACAGCATAGGTCATTTTGGAATGGAAATAGCCATAACACACACTTTAGAAGTTTAGGGAAATTATCTCTCTCAAACATCTAATCAAACATCTAATAGTGTAACATATAGAATTTAATTTTAGGTTAAGGTTTCTTAAATGAGTGCTGAAAGTCAATTTAGAGTCTATAATGAATGAGACCCAATATTTTAGTTTCACAAATTGTATCTAAAGGATATTGAAGAGGCATAGTACTCTCACAGAAACATGTTTACTTTCAAACAGGATACGTTCATTATTAACCTACGTTCCTCAAACCACTTCTTCATTTCGTTCACAGCAGTCTCTATCTTAATACTAGTCCTTGCGCACCCCTATCACTAAATATACACGTAGTATCATCAGCATACATGATCATTATTCCCGAAACACATTTTGGCAAGTCGTTCATAAATATTAGAAAAAGCAGAGGGCCATGAACTGACCCCTGAGGTACCCCAGACACAACAGTACGAAGTGAAGAATCCGATGTATCCTTCCCATCAGAAAACCTGACATACTGCTGCCGTCCCGAAAGATAGGACCAGAACAGGTTCAGTACCACACCCCTCACACCATATCCTTCCAACTTAGCTAGAAGTATGTTATGGTCAACCAAATCAAAGGCCTTAGATAGGTCACATACAACTGCGGCACATTTTTGGCCCCCATTTCTGCTTGCATATATCTCTTTTAACATGTCATATATTGCACTTTCAGTTTCAGCTAATCACAATACCTAATAGTCGTGATTATACTTAGATTTAATTTTTGATCATGTAGGGAATGCATCTGTTAGTTTGGCCAGTGACCTTTTACTTCCTTGTAGCGTACATCACGATGCTTATGTATGCCTGATAAGTGCTATGCAAATCAAAACAGTGAGTTAGTTGTGAGATAACTTATCGTGATTATCAGAGATCAGATTTTGTTTCTCTTAATAATTATCTAGTGAATATTCAATGGGAAATGATTTTCTCAAACAAAAATATAAATGAATCTACTAGTTTGTTTTACAAAATATTGAATGAGGCATTGAATCATTTCGTACCTCTGAAGCTTAAATTTTCCTAATTATTTTTCTGCCGAACTGAGAAGTTGCATAATTGACAAGAAAAAGGCACATAAAGAATTTTGTGAATCCGGATCTTCACTATGAGCAGTTCTCTATTATCAGATCACAATTTAAGAATTTGGCCCAGAGGGAGTATGTAATCTTTTTGTAAAGAGCTGAACATATCATTTCTGAGAATCCAAAGAGGTTTTGGTCATTTGTAAATTCTCAGAGAAGGCCCAATGACCTACCTAGCTGTATGTATTACAACAACAAAATAGCCACCACTGAGCAGGGAATTGCGAATCTTTTTTGTGAGTATTTCTCAACGGTATGTATAGTAATAGTGACACAATTATGCCTGATTATAAAATTGACAAATGTATTGACTTTAGACTTAAGGCCATATGCTTGGCAGATGTTTTTGCGAAAATCTCACACTTGCCACTAAAAATGTCATCGGAATCTGACGGATACGAGAATATTTACTCAGTAATCTTAAGACCAGCATATCCAGGTCTCTATGGATGCTGTTTAATGGGTCACTTGTAGAGGGTGAGCTTTATAGTACCCGTTTTTAAATATGGGGAGAGGGAATGTGTAAATAATTGTAAGTGCCTATCTAAACAATCTGCAATCCCTAAATTGCTCAATGGCCTTATGCTCGATCAATTGGGCCGGATGTGTAAGTAGTTTATTGATTCCAATTTGGTTTCTTATAAGACTGTCCTGCTGAGCGCCTTGGAGAGAGGTTGTCGGGTTGATGCAATCTACACTGACCTCTCCAAGGCGTTTGACAGGGTGGATCATAATTTACTCGTTGCCAAGCTCAGAGCGATTGGCTTTGATGAGCGGTCAGTGAGGTGGCTCAAGAGTATGTTGGTGGGGCGCACAAGATTGGAAACTTTCAATCTGGTATCATTGAGGCTACTTCGGGTGTGCCTCAGGGTCATTGCGCTCCGCTATTGTTCAGCCTGTTTGTGACATTGATAATTATCTTGGGGACTGTGAGTACTTACTTTATGCCGATGATCTCAAAATGTTTAAAATTATTGTTCATGACGGCGATTCCACATTGCGCTCTTTAGCAGCTTTTTCAGATTGGTCGGAGATCAATGGAATGCTGACAAGTGCTTTTCAATTAGTTTTTTTAATGGACATGATTTAAATGTTGTCGATTTGGTTAAGGATTTGAGTATTTATCTTGATTCGGAAATCAATTTTAGAGATCATATTAAGTATATAACGAGTAAAGCTTATCAGATGTTGGGGTCATTCTCATAATCGGCAAAGACCTGTCAGTGAGCTCACTTCGCTTACTCTACTGCTCTTAGATCCTATTTGGAGTATGTTTCAATGTGTGGTCACCTTTTTACAATGTCTACAAGGCTCAACTGGAAGGAGTCCAACGTAAGTTTTTAAGTTGTTGTGCTTACAGGCTTAGTGCAGCGGATGATCTTGATGGGGTCCGGCGGCTCCTCTGCCTCCCATCACTTGAGGACAGACGAAGACTCTGCGGCTTGCATTTTGTATATAAGTTAATTAATGGTCATATTGACTGTCCTCATCTTCTCAGTCAAATATCTCTTAAAATACCATCTCGAGCTCTGAGAAAGTGTGATATCTTCTCTCTCGGTACCCCGTAGGACTAATAATTATGGTTCTCATTCTCCTCTTACCCGTAACCTTGCACCTCTGTATGCTCATCCTGAGATTGATCCTTTCGGAAGCTCATTTAATAAATATCGTTGCAGTATATTGCGGTCAAAGCTGTAACTTGGTTTGCTTGTGAAGATTTACATATGCTAATGTTACTTGAATGTTAGTTATTTGAAATGTAATTTGAAAATGGAGTATCCCGTATATTGATAAATAAATAAATAAATAAACTTCGGCGAGCAGATATGGGCAATCCACCACTGAATTTGACACCTTGAAGGGGAGATGAAGGTTCCTCTGCGTTCTTCTTAAAGAAAGTGGCAAAAAATTAAGCCTAGGGCACATGGCATCATAGTGAACCTCGTCATTGGTGAAGAATTTGTAGTTTATATAATCGAGAAAATTCTTCTATATGCGCTCAATACTGTTGCTATGGTTAGCGTAATGGGGGTTGGAAACGGAACCTCTAGAATTTATTTTAATGAATCCCAATATCGTCGTCGGCTTACTTACAACATTCGCCATATGTTCAACAAATGATAGCTCTGCGTCGAGAACAACATCAAGATCCCTGATAAACTAATCGGGTGGCAGCAACACACAAATGTGATCTAAGCTTGCATTTAGATGTATTGATATCCATTCCATTATAGTGGCACCACATGTCAAATCTCTAATCTGCTTAGTCCTCTTGAAGTGCCAGACAGTAATTAGGAGTAACAATTATATTGAACAATTTCAAATCGTCAGCAAACAGGAGGAATTTAGAAGATCTTAAAATATGAGGAAATATCATGTGTGGCCCAATGTGGGACCTCTGGGGAACCCCGGATGCATGGGAAAGAGATTTCATGGGACAAGAAAATGTTCTATTGCACCACCGGATTTCAACTCGTGGGAAAAATCTCAATCCCACTGAGTATCAGCCCAGTTACTCTCAAGGTTTCGAGCTTGCAAAATGTCTCCTGAGGAACCCTGTCAAAAGCCATTGAGAATAAACAGGAAGGTTGAGCTCACTGCTTCTGCCCATGCAGAAGCCAAACTGCTCGCTAATGATCTCAGTGACAACATCGAGCTCAGATACCTAATTACCTGATTCTGAAAAACCTCAGAAATAAAGTTTATAATACAGACGAGCCTATAATTTCTTCTAAAATCTTATTTAACTCTACAGATAAATCAGTGTTCTAATAATAAATTGCTTTTGTACGTTGTTTTTTTCACGTAAGATCTAGATTATTTAAATATGGCTTAACTTTACAGATTGAAATAGTTGTTAGGAAAATCAAGGTGTTGTTTTCCAAAACTAATCTTCTAAAACCAAATATTTTTCTTGTGCTTAAATCTGTTGAAATGTTTTAAAATTTTCAAACCAACCTTACTAGCTGGAATAAAGATGTTTAATGTATATAATATGTCAAAAAATATGTTATACATGCCTGGAACACTCATGTTGAAGAAGAAACCATACTAACAGAAAGTTCTTAAGTAATCATTAATGAGTAGATAATCACCAGATTTATAGTCATAGCAAAAATCACTGGTCTGTCGACTAAAAGGCAATTAAAAACTTTCGCTTACCTGTGTAATAACCATTTTGTGGTTGTCAATAACTTTCAGCTGGATTTTCAGGCTTATTTCCTCAGTTTAATATTTTTGAAATAACAATCCTGCCCAGCTTTTCCTACAAAATTCTTTTGGGTCAGTTTGGGTTATTGTTGATCTAACTAAGTTTGAACCAGGTTCTGGCAATGACATAGCCGTTATCAAACCCATATGAGTTATAACTCATATTATTCCAGTAAACAGCAATGATAAATGTAAAATTTTTAGAGAGATAACCAATTATTAAATTATTCAGGAATTCGCCACCCGCCGACACGTAGAAAGCCTTATACTCCTCAATCAGGAAACACGAAACATAATACTTTTCAAGATCGAAATTTATAGCATCAAAGTTGCATGCGTTATTGGGCTCAAATATTTAAAAAAATTATAAACCCGTGACAAAACCCATATATCATATTTTAAACCCAAAAATATCCTATAATGTGTTACAGTATGCAGAGTGAATATGAATTGATATTTGTTACCTGTAGCCTGTAGAGCTAAGAGCTGTTTTCCAGGATAGTGTAAATAATCTTAGATCTAGCGAATGTTTCGGATACACGTCGGGATAAATCTGATAGTATAATTAACAATTTGTAATTTAAATATGATCCTAATTAATCAAAAAATATTCTTGTGGAAATCATAAAGCTCATAACGAGACACGAGACAATTCGGTCTTATATACATAGCTTTTTCGTCCTAAAAATAGCTAAAAATTCTATAAAACGGGTTCTATAAGTTCCATCTGCCACCCCGTGTGCGAAAACGTCACATCGCTTGATCTTAAAAATTTTCGATTTTCCTTTTAAGCTTGTTTTTTTTTATATATTTAGTGCTATACTGGCGAATAAATATAACAGAATATAATTATTAAAAAAGTATCTATATTATCATAGGCATAATTATTCCTGATTGGAAAAAATCTGATAGTATAATTAACAATTTATATTTAAATATGATCCTAATTAATAAAAAAACATTGTTGAGAAAATCATAAAGCTCATAGAATGAGATTAAGCCCGAAACGAGCCTTTTTCAACTGGTTTAAATCTATAGCATCTTCGTATTAAAACCATATAAAAATTCTAAAGAACTTGATCTAGAAATATAATTTTTGTCTCCCCATCTGCTAAAATGTTTGATTTTCCTTTTAGACATGTTTTGGTATATTCCGGGCTACTGAAGAAAAAAAATTAAACAAAATATAATTATAATTATTAAAATACTATGCACATAATTTTTCCTGATTGGAATAAATCTGATATTATAATTAACAATTGATCCTAATTAATCAAAAATTATTATTGGAAAAATCATAAAGCTCATATAATAAAAATACGACGGAATCGAGACATTTTCAACAGATTATATTCATAGCCCTTTTGTCCCAAAAGCACCTAAAATTCTAAGGAACGTGGTCTGTAAGTACCATCTGCCACTCCATCTATTAAAACGTGATATCTCCCGATTTTCAAAATTGTAGGTTTCCTTTTTAAGCTTGTTTTTTATATTTAGTACTACTGGGGACTAAATAAAACAAAATATAATTATAAATAAAGTATCTATGCAATATCATATACCTAATTTTTCCTGATTGCAATAAATCTGATAGTATAATTATTAAATTTATGATTTAAATATGATCCTAATTAATCAAAAATTATTTTTGAGAAAATCATATAGCCCATAGAATAAAACAAAGAGGAAACGAGACATTTTCAACACATTTATAGTTAGCTAAAAATTCTAAAGGACGTGTTCGATACATGCAATCTGCTACCCCATCTCCTAAAACGAGTCATAACTTAATTTTCAAAATTTTCGTTTTGTTTTCAATCTTGTTTTTTATTTACTACTACTGGAGAATAAATAAAACAAAATATAATTATAAATAAAGTAATTGCATAATATCATATGCATAAGTTTTCCTGATTGGAATAATTCTGATAATATAATTAACAATTTATGATTTAAATGATAATATTTCAAAAATAATAATTATTGTTGGGAAAATCATATAGCCAATGGAATAAAAAAAAGAGGAAACGAGACATTTCAACAGATTTTTATTTAGCTAACCATTCTAAAGGACGTGTTCGATAAATGCAATCTGCCCCCCTTCTGCTAAAACGTTTTATCCCCTAATTTTCTAAATTTTCGTTTCTGTTTTTAAACTTGTTTTTTATTTACTACTACTGGAGAATAAATAAAACAAAATATAATTCTAAATAAAGTATCTGCATAATATCATATGCATAAGTTTTCCTGATTGCAATAAATCTGATAATATAATTAACAATTTATGATTTAAATAATGATCCTAATTAATAAAAAAAATTTGTTGGGTAAATCATATAGCCATAGAATAAAAAAAGAGGAAACGATACCTTTTTAACGGATTCATAGTTAGCTAAAAATTCTTATATACGTGTTTCATAAATACAATCTGCTAACCCATCTACTATAAGGTGTCATCCCCTAATTTTCAAAATTTTCGTTTCTGTTTTTAAACTTGTTTTTTATTTACCACTACTGAGGAATAAATAAAACAAAATATAATTATAATTAAAGTATCTATATAATATCATATACATAATTTTTCCTGTTAGGAATACATCTGATATTATAATTAACAATTTATGATTTAAATATGATCCTAATTAAACAATAATTATTGTTGGGAAAACCATATAGCCCATAGAATAAAAAAGGAGAAACGAGACATTTTCAACAGATTTATTTTGATTGCAATAAATATGATAATATAGTTAACAATTTATGATTTAAATATGATCCTAATTAATCAAAAAATTTTCTTGGGAAAATTATATAGCCATAGAATAAAAAAAGGGGAAAACGAGCCATTTTTAACAGATTCATAGTTAGCTAAAAATTCTTATATACGTGTTTGATAAATACAATCTGGTAACCCATCTACTATAAGGTGTCATCCCCTAATTTTCAAATGTTTCGTTTCAGTTTTTAAATTTTTTATTTATTTATATTTAGCTAGAAATTCTAAAGGACGTGTTCGATAAATGCAATCTGCCCCCCATCTGCTAAAACGTGTTATCCCCTAATTTTACATATTTTCGTTTCTGTTTTTAAACTTGTTTTTTATTTACTACTACTGGAGAATAAATAAAACAAAATATAATTATAAATAAAGTATCCGCATAATATCATATGTATAAGTTTTCCTGATTGCAATAAATCTGATAATATAATTAACAATTTATGATTTAAATATGATCCTAATTAATCAAAAATTTTTGTTGGGAAAATCATATAGCCGTAGAATAAAAAAAAGAGGAAACGAGACATCTTCAACAGATTTATATTTAGCTAAAAATTTTAAAGGACGTGTTTGATAAGGACAATCACCTAATTTCCAAACGTTTTAAACTTGTTTTCTATATTTAGTACTACTGGAGAATAATTAAATCAAAATATAATTATTAATGAAGTGTCTATATATGATAATATATACATAATTTTTCCTGACTGGAGGAAATCTGGTAGTGTAATTAACAATTTATAAATTAAATGTAATCCTAGTAAATGAAAAATTATTGTTGGGAAAATTATAAAGCGCACAGAAAGAAATTTAAGCGGAAACTATAAATTTTTAACAGATTTATATTTATAGCCTTTTCGTCCTAAAACAGCTAAAGAAAGGTCTAAGCAACGTGCTATTAAAATCAATAACTTTAACCTATCCCTGAATATATTTTAAAATACTTGCAGATTCGAATAGGCAGGACAAGGAATGTGCCTTTCTGAAACTAGTTCTGGGCATTTTTGGTATTTATATGGCTTACTTATCAGCGAGCTTATTATGTAATAAAGGCTACCTACCTGCCAAAGTAATATTAATTTCCTATCAAAGATACAGTTAAAGTAGGAATAGAGAATGAACATCGAATTAAGCTAGAAAATAATACAGCAATTACTTTCCAAGCAAAAAATTGGGTATCCTAACAGGATTTGTCTATCTAGCAATCCTCCATGTTTAACTATAAAATATATAATAAATACTTTTTCCATGAAACATTACATATATTTCGAGATCAATTACCTGGTCAATTCCGGTAACAACACATTTATAGGAAAGCTCCAGAGAGAGCTTGGACCTTTAAATTATTTTGCTCGTTATTTTTCGTCAACAATTGTTATAAATTATTTATATTATGAAAAAGGCGCCAACTTGTTACAATTTATTACTTTAGCCCGCTTTTGTTGATTGTTTGTTTTTACCAAAAGCAAACTTAATAAGATACACAGGGTCTAGACGGATGGCGCATGCTAATAATATTTATTTATACCCAAGTAATTGAGCTGCGCTAGGATGCAAAGTAAAAGATTGAAAATTCCAAAAACAATGGGTTTATTATTTTAATATTTCTCTGACAAAGTTTAGATGAAAAATAAAATTGGTATAGAATATTCTTGGTGATCCTTGGAATTCCTCCGTGCTTCCTGAATGTTGATGCCCTGAATTTGTCCCGTGACGCCACCGGAAGAGCTATCAAAATATAAAGAAAAACAATCCAAGGCAGTTTAAAAAATTCACTAGGATTGTCAACTATTTTGACTCAATTTGTCGGAGAACGTTAGTCAATTGAGTTTAAGTTTTTGAGAGAGTAATTAATGCCCTTACCATAATTACGATCAATAAATGAGAGTTTCTTCCTCTCTCCCACATAAGATCTTGAAGTCAGGGATATAATTTTCTCTCTAAAAACACTGATTCCGCTGGGCTAGATGAACTACCACCGAGTTTCTTTAAAGTAAATATAAACCGTACGTTTCAAGAGGATCATTTCCCGGATCAGTTAAAGCTCTCAAAGGTTATTTTATTTTCAAAAAAGTAACTCATGATGATATTACTATCATCCCATATTTTTGATAAACGCCATAACAAAAATCGATATTGAAAACAATAAGTTTATCCTTGCAACTGCCTACTTTCCACCACGAAGCGCACCTGAAAAATATAGGAGTTTACTGAGACTGTCGATGGTGTGGTTGAGGAATATCCGGAGTATAATCTACTTATAATGGGGGATTTTAACCTTCCATATTGTGAGTGATCGAACGAAAGAATGGCCACAGTGGCTGTACCTGTGGCTGGAGAGTCCTCTAGGGAGGTTGAATCCATGCAGATTCTCTCATTTTTGTGCTCATATCATAATCTCTAACAAGTCAACACTGTAAAGAATGCTAACCAGAACTTGCTGGATCTAGTTTTTGGGCGGGATGGTGGAGTTGAGCAGAGGAAGCCCTACTGCTCGAAGTTGAAATGTGAATCTTGTTTTAACAACTCTGGACTGACTAGTGATGGTTTCTATAGAGATTTTTCTCTCAATGGATGTGCACGAGGTGTTAAGCTTTGTGTCGCAGTTTGATTTTTTTTTTACTTCAGTCCACTTGCAAAGGCGTTGCCTATAATACCCTAAGGGGCACTGCAAGTAGGAAACGGCGAGGAGGAAAGATACCGATGGACTCTTTTCTTAAAGATGTTTAGACTGTAGCCAACAGGGTACAATTCGGTTGGCAAGGAGTTCCAAATGCTCGTCACACGCCAGAAGAAAGAATTTTGGTAGAGGCTGATTTTGGGTGTGCTCTGTTGAAGACCATATGGGTGAGAGCTTCTAGAGGGAATCAGAGTTGTCAGTTCGGTCGAACACCCTCCGTGATAATATCGGTAAAAAAGGGAGAGATCACCCACCATCCGCCTATGTTCCAAGGTGTGAAGGGAACGAATTAGTGTTTCGTTGTTAATAAGTCTAAAAGCTCGGTTCTGGATGGAGTCCAAGAGCGTCAGAGTATGTTTGGGAGCAGAACTCCAAATGTTAGAGCAATACTCCAGAGTAGGTCTGATTTGCGCTTTATAGAGTGTAAGCAGCTGATGGGAGCTGAAGTATTTTTTGGCACGGAAAAGTACACCCAGTTTTTGAGAGGCACACTTGGCGAGACCTCGAACATGCTCATCCTATGAATAGTTAGTGCTTGCGGTTATTCCAAGAAGCGAAAGATTGGAGGATGGAGAAAGGATTTCCCCCTCCATGATGATGTCAAGGTAGTTTCACTTAGTTTTTCTCCGGGAGAACATAGCAGTCTGTGTCTTTTTGACATTGAAGGTTACAAGATTGTTGGATCCCCATTCAAGAATTGTGTTTAAGTCTCAACTGATTGAGTAAATCTGTCTTCCTAGTTGTCCCAGAGTGGCCGATGATAATGGTTTGCCAGAAGAAAAGGATGATACAAAACTGCTGTCATCTGCATAGCCGTAAATGGGGTTTTCAGTAAGCTTTAGTAGGTCATTTATGTGCAGCAGGAACAAAGTTGGAGACAAAACTGAACCTTGTGGAACATTAGCATTGATGTCAAATGCCTCGGATGAGACACCATCGATAGCGACCTGAATACTCCTTTTATCTAAAAAACTAGACAATAGTGTATGTAGAGTCGGTGGAAGGCCATAAGCTGAGAGTTTGTCCAGGAGTGATTGGTGCCACACCCGGTCGAAGGCTTTGGAGATGTCAAGAGCAACGACTCGGGACTCTCAGTGTTTTTCCAGGGTTGAATTCCAGATGTAAGTTACATAGGACATCAGATCTCCTGTTGAGTGCTTCGCTCCAAACCCATATTGTCTATCAGATATTATATTGTTCTGTTAAAGATATTTCAAGATCTCGGTGTTAATGACTTTTTCCATTACCTTGGCCACTACTGGGGTTAAAGATATTGGACGGTAGTTACTGGCAATATCCTTATTTCCCTTCTTAGGTACAGGTTGCACTCTAGCGCGCTTCCAGAGAGCTGGGAAAATACCTCTATTGTAGCATAAGGTATATAATTTGGTTAGAATAGGTGTCAGCTCCAGTGCGCATTGTTTGAGAACAATGGGGGAATTCCATCCAGTCCAGCGGCCTTTGTCAAGATGACGAAGTAACCCTCTTATCTTTTTTTGTTTGAAAACGATTTCTGGCATTGTTGTGGCGATCCTAGGCAACATTGGTGGAGTCTTTCCTTATGCATCAAGGGTGGAATTTCGTGGAAGCGTTGAGGCAAACAAGTCTGCCTATTCCTTTGCAGTCACTGCAACAGAATTGTCTTCGCGCAATAGTGGTGGAAAACTTGAAGATGAAAAGTTTGAAAAGATGAATTGTTTATGGAGAGGACTCTTGATGATATGGTCAATATGTTTATGACATTGTTTACCTAACAATTGATATGTTTATTCCCTTGAAGAAATATTCAGCAAATAAGTTTCCCATCTGGTTGTCTCCAGAACTGAAACAAATGATAGTTGATAAAAAGAGAGCGCATACAAAATACCGTAGAACTCAATTGCTTGGTGACTATACTGAGTTTTCTAACTTGCGAGCTCCCTGTAAGCATTTAAAAAACCAATGTTATCAAGATTATGTTGCTCTAATGGAATCATCTCTTAGGGATAATGTAAAAAGTTTCTGGAAATTTGTTAACAGTAAAAAGAGCAGTTGTGGTTTGCCTTCTGTTATGCACTCTAATATCATTACTAGTGCCTCTGGCATAGAGATTGTCAATTTATTTGCTGAATATTTTTCCAAGACATATAGTGTTGAGGATTGTATCTTGCATGATACTGAATTGCCTTCTAGAGACATCAACCTGTCACGATTTTGTATACCTATCTCATCCATCTATGAAAAGTTATCCAAACTAAATATAAACAAAATACCTGGCCGTGATGGACTTGCTCCATCCCTAGTTAAACATCGTAGCTTTCTGTTTTCTAGACTCCTTTTCCACATTTTTTATCTTCCATCAATGAGTGGGGCATTCCCAGCTTTTTGGAAGGTAAGCTTTATCACTTCTATATTGAAATCTGGGAATCACTCTCAGGTTAGCAATGATCGACCCATCAGTGTGCTTAGTTGTATTCCAAAAGGATTCAAGAGCCTTGAATGTGATTATATGGCAGCTTGTTTGCAGGGTTGTTTTATTGACCAACAATTTGGATTTCTTTCTCACCCCTCCGCTGAACTGAATCTTTTAACATTTACGGATTTTCTACAAAGGCCTTTGACCGGGTAAACCATAAGGTCTTAATTGATAAATTGCAAGGTGTGGGAATTCAGGGCGAGCTTTTGGAATGGTTGTCATCTTACCTCAAAGAGATAATACAAATAGTGCACATTCTGAGCTTCCAATCCAAGAAGATTAAAGTGCCATCTGGTGTACCCCAGGGTTCACACCTTGGCCCTCTTCTTTTTAATATATATGTGAATGATATTGCCTCTTGATTTGTCTCTGCACTTTTTCTAATGCTTGCAGATGATTTAAAATTATAGATGAGGATCAAGAATAACGATGATTACTTGAGTTTACAGGCTGATTTAGATCGTGTGAACCTGGTGTGTAATTAATGGGGTGGAACTTAATGTCAGCAAGTGCCATTAGCCGTAATAGAAACACCCCGAATCAAACCTATACCATAAATGGTTGCCCTTTGGAATCTGTATCTCAAATTAAAGATCTGGGTGTTATCCTTGATTCAAACTTATCTTTTATTCCCCATATATATATGGCAGTCAAGATCCCTTCAGATACTGGGCTTTGCCAAGCGATTTGCTAAAGATTTTCTTAATATCCAGTCCATTAAATTATTGTTCTGTTCATTGGTGAGACCCCATTTAGATTACTGCCCATGTATCTGGTCCTCTCACTATGGTGTCCACAGTCAGGCTATCGAAAGAGTTCAACACAAATTCTTCAGGTTTGCGGGTGTAATGCTAGTTCGCGTCCGTAGTAATAATACTGCACGTGCACCCTGGGTAACGCTAAATGAACTAGCACAATACTGGCGACCAGACCAGACAATTCCATAAAGAGATCTCCTGGTCAAATCAAATAAAGATGGCTTCTGTAAAAGACGATCAAACTGGTATTTGTGAAGATCAACTGACAATAAGACTTGGACCAAGCATCCGAGTTTGACAACTTAACATCGAAGGCATAAGCAGAGCCAAATGCCAGTTTTTACACAAGATTTTACTGAATAACGATATTGACGTGGTCGCAATCCAAGAAACTCACACTGAAAATGCAGAGGAACTGAGATCAAAAGGCAAAATATCTCGCTACGACCTGATTGGTGCCACCTATCACAAATTCTATGGAATAGTAACTTACGTCCGCTGCAAGTTAGAGGATGCTGTTCTGAAATCAGAATCAACAGGAAATGAGATACATGAGGTTATTGTAAAAGTTGGCGAAACCACAATAAATATCATTTATAAGCCTCCCGCAAAGCGGTAGCCCCGACAAGCCCTCCAAACCCTTGACCATTCAACATATATGTCGGAGATCTAAATAGCCACCACGATCTCCGGAAGTATAAGAAATCGGACCAGAACGGAAAAGACCTGGTGAAGTGGGTGGAAGATCAGAATGCCTACCTAATTTTCGACGCCAAGGATCGATGTACATTTAAATTAGCATCGTGTAGAACCGAAACCTGCCCTAACATATGCTTCGTCTCAACTGATAGCAATGGCCAACCCCTGCCTGCATCTCGTAGTGTCCTTGATGATTTCTCGCACTCCCTACATCGACCTGTGATCATAGGAGTGGGATTAAATATTCCAATGATATCCTCAAACCCCCGTCCTAGATGGAACTTCGGGAAAGCCAATTGGTCTAAGTTTACAGAAAACCTCGATAAATGCTTGGGATGGATAGAGCCAAAGTACCAGAGCTACGAAAGATTCGTTGATGCGTCAATAGGTGCAGCTAAAGCCAGTATCCCCAGAGGGTTCAGAAAAAAATACATCCCAGGATGGAGCCAAAACTGCGAACAGCTATACAAGCAGTTCCTAGAGTATGGCGACAGGGAAATCGAGGATGAACTGTTGCACAGTTTGAATGCAGCCAGACGAGCTAAATGGACAACTACTGTTGAGCAGTTGAACTTTACAAGATCTAGCCGTAAAGCATGGTCATTACTGCGAACACTGGGTGGTGGGAGCAAAAGCTTACGTGTATCTAGCTCCATCTCACCAAACGTGATTGCAACTCATATCACTAAAACATCTAGATCCCCAAGAGATCGAGTACACACTATTAAAGTTAAAAAGGAGCTTACAGAACTCAAAGAGGCATCCGAAGATAACACGCTATACAGCCAACTCATCACAACTGACATTTCCATGGCACTGAAAGACGTGAAAGCTGGAAAAGCCCCAGGCCCTGATGGTATACACCTGAAGTTTCTTCTCCACTGCGGAAGTTATGCTAAAGGGTGGCTAGCAAGATTATTCACCGATATACTACAAAGAGGAAACATGCCTCACCTCCTAAAAAAGGCAAAAATCGTTGCCTTACTAAAACCTGGCAAACCTAGCAATGATCTTCAGAGCTACCGCCCTATAGCCCTACTTAGCATGATCTGCAAGCTCCTCGAAAAGCTCATATATAATAGGATTAGTCAAACCATTATTGAAAACATCTCAATAGAGCAGGCAGGCTTTCGACCAAACCGGAGCAGCACGGACCAAGTTCTTTCTGTAACTAGTTACATAGAGGCCGGCTTCCAAAGAAAACTAAAAACATCGGTAGTGTTTGTCGACTTAACTGCAGCATACGACACTGTATTAATCTTCAAATTCCTCCAAATCATACGCTGCGTAAAACAGCTAATCTCATAGATCAAATGCTCAATAACAGACCTTTTCAAGTTACTTTGGGCAATAACCAAAGCAGGCAAATGAAGTTCAATAACGGTCTCCCACAAGGCTCAGTTCTAGCTCCACTACTTTTCAACCTATATATTGCGGATATGCCTGCGACTGCATTAAATAAGTTTGGATATGCCGACGACTGAGCGATAGCCACACAAGACAAGAGCATGGTAGCCAGTGAGGAAGTACTGACTAGAGACTTAGTACCTAATTTTAGGAAATTATTTTCTTAAATGAAGGCTCCAACCCAGCTCAACTAAAACAGAGACCTCGTGTTTCGTGTTTCCACCTTAATAATAAACTAGCCACCAACTGCCTCGATAACAACACTCTACCTTTCAATAAAACTCCAAAATACCTAGGAGTAACCCTCGACAGAACCCTGTCCTACAAAAAACATCTCACAAATACAGCTGCTAAAATTCGAACGAAAAATAACATCATTCAGAAACTCTGTGGTACCACATGGGATTCTACAGCTTCTACTCTACGCTGCTCTGCCTTGGGGTTAGTATACTCCACTGCAGAGTACTGCTCGCCAGCATGGGTTAATAGTGCTCACATCAAGAAAGTGGATGTAGAAATAAACCGCACAATGCGAAGCATCTCGGGAACACTAAAGTCCACTCCCACTCATTAGCTGCCCGTGCTGAGTCATATTCCACCACCGTACTTGCGCAGAGAAAATGCACTAGCCAGTGACTACAAGAAAATCCAAGGGAACTTGCAGCTGCCCATTCACTCAACATCCGATGGCATAGAACTTAATAGGCTACGGTCCAGACATCCTGCTCTCGTTAGGGCAAAAAGCATACGAGATTCCGGCTTTACCCTCACTGAGGCATGGCGAACGGAATGGGAAGATATGGCCCCAGATCACGCCCGAAATGTACTTAACCTCAATGTCAAAATACCGGGATTTGACTTACCCCGTCAAACATGGTGTAGTCTCAACAGAATTAGAATAGGACACAGTCGATGTGCGAATTCGCTCCATAAATGGGGGAAAATACCCTCCCCACAGTGTGACTGTGGTGCCAACAGACAAACGGTCCACCACATTATACAGGAATGCCCTCTGAGATCCTACCCTGGCCATCCCACAGATTTTCTGAACGCGACCCACAGTGCAATTGAATATATTCTAGACCTAAGTGTATGTTTGTGATTAATGTCATATATATTTGTGTATTTATATTTTATTTATATTACTGTCATTCTCTCTGTGATTTGAAGGTGCCATACGCTAAATAAATAAATCTTCAGGTTTGTTTCTTTCAGGGAACACCATAGGGTTGTGGATATCAATTACTCTGGCATTGAAAATTCACTCAATATAACTGCCCTTCAGATCAGACCTATGCACAAGCATCTCACCTCGTTTTGCAGTCTGTTGCACTCTGACAGCTTTAGTCCTGAGGTATTAGAAAAAATTAATATATATGTCCCTTCTAGGCAAACAAAGCTAATTCAGCCCTTCCAAATATTGTGCCCCAACGTACAACTATGGATATCATTCTTACCTATCTAGATCAGCTAGGTTTGCGAATCAGTATTCTGACAGGTTGGGCAGTTTTGGAAACCAGAGGGCTTTTAGATCTCAACTTAAGTCATGTAATATTTGATGTGATAGCTATTTATTCAGTTCTATTTAATTGTTACAATTGTTGCTTTTTTTATCATTTGTTTGCTTTGATTGACTTATTTTGTGATATGGATATATGGGTAATTGCTGCATGCTATTTTTCTATCATTATTTCAACAATATTCAATTTTTTTCTTTTTTGTATGAGGATAGGTTTTAAAACTTGTATTTTGTATTTTTACCTTGTGTTTTAATTGCGCAATTGCTCGTTGATAGATAAATAAATGAATTAACATAAGTGAATTATGAACAAAATCATGTTAAGGGATTGTATTGTTAAAATTATCGTAACACAATTAACTAAGTGACTATTTTCGCTAACAAATACATTTATATTCTCGTGCATATATTTAAGTGTTGTTGCTTTTTAGGTCTGATGCTTCCAAGAGCGAGACTTCCAACCTAATTTATTAGATTGTAGACTTTGTGATTTAAGCTAGTTACTTTACTTTTAAAACTATCAGGTCTCTTAGAAGAAAATTAGACCTTCCCTAGGTTTAGTCGAGATCGAGAAAAGATTTGCCGAATCTGTCCAAGAATTTCGTCTTTAACAACCCTCTTTGAAAAATTAATTAGCAGCTACTAACTAATATTCACTACACAATATTATACGTTTAAAATAACAAAAGTATAACAAAAATCAGAGAATAATGGAAACAATGAACGGCACCTTCTCAAAATACCTCTAACTTTCATGACAGAAATCAAGATGATAGGCAAATCTCCTACCTTTCTTCTCAAAAATATATTCGCTCACAATCACATTGTTCCACTTTCCGCCACGAAAGAGTGTGTCTGAAGGTTCTTCTACTGCTGTGTTTGTATAAAAATGATCACAAGCTTAATATTTGATTTAAAATAAGTAAATAATTATCAAAAAATATATTTCAAGAAAATGAATCTCAAACGATCCTGATGGGAACTGGCATATTTTATTAGTGTATTAAAAAAATAGCAGGGCGATTGAAATTTGATAGTATAATGGGTATTCTAATTATGTCGAGCTATTACAGTTACCTACTTTCTGTAAATTTATTGAAATTTTTACGTTGCTCCACATTGAAAATGAATACCTTCGTTGCGGGGTGGGTTCAAAGAGTAACTGAACTAAGAACAAGTATCTATTTTCGCTAGCAAAAAGTTCTCGTGCATATGCTTGGGTGTTGTCGCTTTTTAGGCTGTGCTTTAGGCAACTTTATTTTTAAAACTATCAGATCTCTTGGATGAAGATTTTATTTGCCTAGGTTTAGTCGAGATCGAGAAAAGATTTGTCCAAGAATTTCGTCTTTAACAACCCTCTTTGAAAAATTACTTAGCAGCTAGAACATGTCACCACACGCAATTTAGGATATATCCATCTAGACGCTTTTTAAGTATCGACCAATTTGTCTGCAGCGAAAACAAACAGAAAATCCGCTACATAAACGGTATATGTATCGTAAAAGGTCACATGTGCCCTTAAAATAATACATCTGTCCGATTTCAATCACTTTGACAGGCACACTTTTAAGTTCGGTTCCGATCCGTTTCGGCTAAAAATAACAAAAAACAAATAAGCTGGAAACGTTTTGCCGTTTAAGTCGCTATTTCCGATTTGAAAAATGTGTCTGCACACTTTCATGTTTTCGAAGCAATTAAAGATAATAGTCTGAAGATTGACTATTCAGATTTTATATGCGCTAGGGACGTACATATGATCGAACTGCTAAAACTAACATATGAGGGGATTCTGTGCAATAATAAAGTTGTGGTTTAGTCGGATTGATATGTGAAGAGTGGTGGGATTTTAAAACTCGTACCGTTTCCTTTTTTTTGAAAATCCATCTACGGTGTCTATGGATTCAGAAATGTGGTACCAATTCGGTCTTATTGAATATTTTAATGACAACAACTATAAACTTTACTAGACATTAAATTAGAGAGAACTAGATGAACAGGGTTAAAAAAAAACAACCGATGAAGACGGTACAATGTTCCGAATAAAGACAGTGTGATATTAAAAAAAAAACAGTATGTCCTTAAGGTTGTAACGAATTGAACAGTTGGGCGTCACTTTGTAATGAAATACTAGCTTAGTCGCCAATTTGTCATGATAGTTAATTTATTTAATCAAAATTGCATGAGATTTGTTTTAATTTTCTTCGGGCGTTGTTCGATGTTCTCTTATTAACAGAGATTTTCAAATTTTGGGCGCCAGAGTTCCTAGAGACAATGCGAACTGAATATGAATACTTAGATTTAAATAAATATAAAGGTAAGTATATCAGAACTTTGCCCTTATAATTCGTGTCTCACAGACCTCAATCTTGCGATAAATTAAACAAAGGAGTTCAAATAACAATATATTAATTTGACAATTAAATTACAAATATGAGTAATGGTATCAGGTGAAATGGAGATTAAAAATATAATTAAATTACAAATATGATTGATGAAATTATTTCTAATAAAGTTTTTGAATAAATTGACTAGCAATGAAAATTAAAATTAATGTAAAAGATTAAAAAAATTAATGAATGGGTAAAGCTATGTCAGTGGTCTTTACGAACAAATTATCTTCTGATTGGCTAATACTTAGCTTGTCCAACTATTCTGTAACAATGCGATCTTTACTGGAACCGGTTCTGTCTGTTCCCAAGTAAATGTTACTTGGTCTTATCGAGGTCTCACTTAGTTCACAAAGAATGGGGGATTCTTTGTGACTTAGTTCTTATCGTATTGACTCCCTCAGAGCACACAGTAAGTGGACGGACACCTGCTACTTGCCAAGCACGATGTTTTCTTCGACCAACGTTATATGTAAGAAAAATAACCTAGCTTTAGACCAATTTATATCGCTAATTAAAGAATATTCAAGGAAATATCGTGTGGACCTCAGTTAGACTGATACATAGGAGGCAGTAATCAACAATTTGAAAATGTACTGGTTAAAGCAGGTATAATCAGAAACTTAAATTACAATTTTAAATTGAGCAAAAATTATAAATAACTACTGTTAAGCAAAAATTATAAATAACTACTATTACTCAAGATATTCTTTTTCCTTACTTTAAGATATGAAATTCAAAAGAAATTATGACTGAAATTTAAAATTCAAAGGAAAATTATGGAACTACGTTCCAAACAGTGGGTCTCGGCAAATCTAAATAAAAGATAATTTGAACTTAATGATAAATAGAAAAATAGAGGTACAACCTCTCTATAAACGAATCTTATAACTCCAAATAAGTAGTTTCTATTACTCTTTTATATGGCCGTTGGCTCATAAATGATAATTAAGCCTAATTAGGCCTCAATTAATTAAAGATAAATATAAGGTAATCACTATCTCGCATTGAGATAGAAATTTTGATATAAGATAAGGAAAAAACCAAATAAATTTACACATGTGAGCTTAACCTCTCATAAATGCAAATTAATGTCGATACATCAGTGTTGAGACGCGACAGGGCAAGTGCTAATAATTATATGCTTGATGTTACAAATAAACTGAAATTTTAATGCAATTAGTCTGAAAAGAAAGAACATTAAACCAGCAATACTATGAGGGAAAATTAGAAGAAATTGTACCGAAAATTCAATTTACTACCTTTACAGGAATATATAGAACTTACTCCAAGAATTCTCCAAATAATACTGTTCAATTTAAATGGAAATACATAAAATAATGTGCGTGACCTCTAAACGATGAAATAATTACGTTCTCTATAAATTTGGACTGAACCACTTTCAAATTACATGAATTTGACTAATGAAAGACGCAATTATCTGCCAATAAATCGATATCTTAACCCAACGGTCACTACAAAAATTAAGATTAGCTTTACTAAGCTAATTGAAAGTGTAACATAAAAATGCTAAATCCTTGCTTTAGCCAAATACGATTAAGCGAATCAGAAACAATTATTAATTATGTATTTAAAAATGAAAAAACTAGTGAAATATATTGCAAGCTGAATAAAATATTTCAAGATTAAAAAGCAGCGTCACCCGGTCTAGCGTCGCCACAAAGATGCTACGACCTCGCTTTCAAAATTCAACGCGTTCAACCAATTATGCTTTTCGATGTTTTAATTGGATGATTTATATCATGTGACTGCCACTATAGGGCACGCGGCATCAAACCAAAGAAATACTGAATATATACTAAATATAGTAATCTATAAGTAAATTAAATTCATAAATTGTAGGTATTAAATAGGGTACTACGCTCTCCAATTACCAACTACATGAAATAAACCCGTTCCCGAATAGATGTCACTAGTGATTCATATCTCAAACATCGAAAATCATTCGTAATTGAACTGAATTTAGTGGAGTGGAATAAGCTAATATTCCGTTACAAGGCCACATGACAAGGCGACATTAATGTTAAAAAAGTAATTCTAATTAAAAAAAATCGCAACCATCTGAGCTACGCTGTCGATGGAAATACATGCGTCAAAACTAAATATAAGTATAAAGACCGATGCCGACCTAACTAATATGTTACAGAGACTGACAAAATGTGCAGGATAATCCAAATAAAACTTCAAAAGCCTTATGTCTGTTGTTAGCTCCTCCAGCAGCCTTATGTCTGCTGTTAGCTCACCCTGTCTTTTATGAAATAGCTTCACGTACTGGTTTTGCCGTAGATTTCTGTCAAGTAATCAGATTTTCTGTAAAATAGTATTTTTCTTGGAAAAATAATTAAAACGTAAATTTTTTGTTATAGGTCAATGTTTAGGTCGGTGTTTTTACATGTTTCCTCAAAAGTCTATTTGCTCGACATTTTCGAAACAGAGAGTTTTTCTCATAGAAATCCCCTATCCAATTCTTAGCTCGGTTTCTTCGATCCTTGCAAATTTTTGGCGCTGGAAAGACCCAAAGTGACCCTTTTTCAAAAATATACGGCTCCAAAGAAAAGCACTCGCCAATTTCAGTAGGATTCGAAAGACCGTCAAAAAGAATATGTACAGAAAATTTCATCAAAATATTTTTTTTTGACAGTTACCGTGTATCAAAGCAAAATTTTGAAAAATTCCATATTTAGCGTAATAACTCGGAAACAGAAAATCGTGGACATAACTTGACCATAGATCCTTTTAGTTTAGGGATTTTCTAGAATGGCTTCACTTGTGTATGGATTAGTTTGGGTGAGTTAGTTAGAGTGACACTTAACCAATATAGCAAGATCTTAAAGACACGAATCAGGGCGCACCGAGACGAATATTGGCTAAGGAGACTTAGAGACTTGGACATCGAAGATCAATCAGCCTCGCAGATGCAGAAGGCACTCCGCAATACTAAGACTCATATCCCCCCTGTAAGCGGGGCAAGAGGCTTGGTGTGCACAGACGTGGACAAGGTGGAAAAAGTCGCTGAAACCATGCAAACCAAGGCAGAATAAACGAGCATCCTGACGACGATGAAAAACTACACGCAGACGTCCAAGAAAGAGTCAAGCGCCTCGAGCAAAAAAACATTCAGCCTAGATGTAATGTATCAACCTCACCAGGTGAGGTTGCAAACATCATGAAGAAAAGCACCAAGTGCTGATAAAGTCAGCAACCTGAAGCTTAAGAAGCTTCCCATAAAAGGGATCACAGCCACGGCTAACATCATCAACGCGATGATGAGACTTGGCCGCTTTCCTGACAGACGGAAGGAGGCTGAGGTGACCGTAATACCCAATTTAGGTAAGGATAGGATCCATCCAGAAAATTACAGACCCTTCAGTCTCCTCTATGCTGTGAGCAAGGTGGCTGAGATAGTGATCCTGAGAAAACTGAACGATGAATTCAGCGAACTCGACACAACCGCTGTTTCCAATACGGATTCAGGAAGGGACACTCAACGGAGTTACCACTGCTAAAATGAGTAGAAAATATAACAAGAACACGGCCAAGCGACAGGGGCAATCTTTCTAGACGTAGAAAGAGCCTTTATCAGAGTATGGCATCAGGGGCTGTACTATAAGATGATAGTAGGAGGCTACTCGGACCGGATCATCAAGATCATAAGGAGCTACCTAACAAACAAGAGAATCAATTTGAGAATTAAAGGCAAAACATCCAGGCCAAGGGTCAGCCCTAGGACCGTCCCTGTACTCAATATTCACATAGTATATACTATAATTTGACGACGCGCAAATTTCATTGTATACTGACGAAACAATGATACAATTTTCACACAACGACACAAGGAAAATAAGCGCTGTGTTACAGGAGACAACAGACTAACTCATAAATTGTATGATAAAATAGAAGATCAAGGTTAATGAGTGCAAAACGCAGGCCATAATCACCCAGAGAAGGATAAAGGCTGCCGGACCACACATACGCATAAACAACATCGACATAACTTGAAACACCTAAGTCAAGTACCTTGGAGTGCATCTGGACCATGGCTTGACATGGAAAAGGCAAATCCATGCGAAAAAAGACAAAACCAAGTGGGCATTGGCTATGCTAAATCCCATGATGAGAAGACGTATACAAATGTCACTGAAGACTAAGCTCACTATGATAAAGACGATAGCTAGGCCTCAACGGACATATGGTTCAACGGACTAGGGATACGCAGCAAAAGTCAGCATGAAATTACTAACAAGAACGAAGAACAAGCTACTCAGGTGAGCAGCTGGCGCACCTTGGTTCATCAGAAATGCTGACCTGCAGGCAGAGCCACAGTGGCAACCACTAGAGAACTTAATAGTCGAAAAGGCTAGGCACGTATTCCAAAGAGCAGAGAACCATGTCGATGAAGAATTGAGGCAAGCACTAGATTCCTAATCCAGATGCCCCAATAAGACGCAGATGGGTCAGAAGGAAAAGACCTAGGATTCTAATTGTGTGACCGCATAAAAGTCGACCAGTGCTAAAAAGCACAGAGCAGGAGTGGAGTAGCATCCAATCCCGCTACCTACATCTCGACTAGAGAAAGACGACACAACAAACCGTGCGAGGTGTGATCTTAGTAATCACAGCAAGGAGAACTTATAGGAGCCAATTCCGAAAGTCCTCCCCACTGGCCTGCAGTAGAGACCCCCAGAGGTTAAACACAGCTGAGTTTTTAGTGGGTATGCCAGTGGAGTCCCACACAACCGCCCCTCTCAAGAGGTATGTGTAAAAGAGCATTTTCTCAGAATACACAAACGAACTTGTGTTTGGTGCCCAATATAATTTTTTACCAGCTTTGGTGAAGTGAACTCAAAAAAGAGAGTGCTGAAACATCATATATTTTTTTAAGTTTCTGATTTCCTATCCAAATACGGCAAATTACACAACTATAACAAACAGCGAAATTGTCAACAAAGAAATAGGCTGCAATTTGAACATCTGGCTCAAGAATGCTTATTGCTGTGTAGGAGTTTTACGAAGAGTGACTACGTTTTGCTATTTGTTGGCATATTTGATTCAATCCTTGGGAGAAAGTTTCCGAGTGACGTGATACATAATTTGATGGAACGAACAAAGAGCACCAATCTTATAGTTATCGTATCTCCTCTTAGATACAACCGCCCAGTTTTGAACAGTTTTGTAGCAAAACAAAATGCGTTGATGTTGATCGAGTCGAACTTGCTGAATAGCTCCCATGCTATCTTCGTTCCTATAATGAAAGCTTTGCAAAATGGTGTTTTTGTTTGAGAAACTAACTATATTGTTCAATCTTCGGTATATGAAGTTTGTTTTAATAATTTTTTTAAATCTAAAAATGAAAATTTTGTCGCCTCAGCCAATTGCTAATGCTTCTGAAATTTCCATGAACATCGACGATGCTACAGATAACTCGGTGCAGAATTTTCGCAACGTACAAGAAAGAACCACTCACGATTAGTGAGACCAGGCAAACATTCTATACCAGCATACTATCAGAATGTCAGAGGGCTGCGTATAAAGACCATAGAGGTATCTTTGGAGATAAAGTCGTATAACTATGAACTGATAGATTTCACCGAAACATGGCTCTCGGATAATTTTGCAAATGGTAAGATTTTTTCATAACCAAGATGACGTATTTCGACGCGGCCGTAATTATGCGGAGGCAAACTGTGAAAGAGACGGTGGCGTTTTTGTTGCAGTCAGATCCGGTTTGTTCTGTAGAGAGTCGCCGGATTCTGTTAGGAGTCTGTTTGAAGATGTTTGGGTGCAGGTGCGAAGTGGAAATGAAACATTTATTGTCGCAGCTGTGTATCTGCCACCTAGATCAACACCTGAGGCATTTCTGCTGTTTGATGATACCGTGGAGTGAACTGGTGCAATATTTGAAAATGAAAGGTTTTTTATTTATGGATATTTCAATCTTCCAGAGATCGAATGGAAGGATCAGTTGTCAAGTTGATTTGTTCCCAAAAATATCACTAGTTCTTCAGCTGAAGTATTGCTCAATAATATTTATTTTTTGGAATTACAGCAGGTGAACCGAAGCCCTAACAAAACAAGTAAATATCTTGATTTGATTTTTTGTGATTTAAAATTATAAAAATTGCACGCTGTGATGATCCCATTAGCAAACTCGACGGTTATCACCCAGCACTTGTGGCTACCTTGCCATTTGGAAATACTTGTAGACTGAATAAAAGGGAGAATATATCGGTATATCGGTTTGACCGAGCAAATTATGAATAGATCATGCATTTTCTCGGAGAAGTGGATTGGAACGAAGTGCTGCAATTGAATGACGTGGATGTGCTCGTCAACGATTTCCGATTTCCACAATATTTTACACAGTGCAACGGATAGATTTGTGACAAACGAATTTATAAATACCGACAAATATCTACACTTCGGATTTGAAGGTGATGATTAACAGGAAGAATAGATTGTACAACAAGTTACAGGTTACTCATCTCCAGTCGGATTACAACAATTATTCTCAGTTGAGACGAGAAACGAAGTATTTAATAGACATCTGTTATCTCATGTATGTCTCCAATATCGAGCATTGTATTCCCGCGGACATAAAGTATTTCTGGTCTTATGTGAATACCTTAAAAAAAAGATCAAGGAATACCAAAAATACTTCAATATAACAGATAATTTAAGGAAACTCCTTCTGAAATTGTAAACTTTTTTGCCGATTATTTCGAGAGTTGTTATGCGAATCGCGTGGGGTGTGGTTTGCCTGATGTAACAGAAGGGTTTCTCAGTGTTCTCGTATCGCACACATTTACTGTCGACGAAATTTTAGCAAAACTCAGTGAACCGGATGGTGGTAAGGGTCCTGATCCGGATGGTATATCCCCCATTTTCGTGAGAAGGATTGCTGAGGCGATAGTTGAACCTCTGCTCGTTTTCCTTCACTCTGGAGGCACTCTAATAAGGAACTACCGAGGAACATCTTTGCTCTCGACTCTTAGAAAAGTGTGCGAGTCCATTATCACTGATGAAATGTTCGCGACCTACCAAAATTGTCTTGCCTCTGAATAGCATGGATTCCTTTTCCAATTACCAAGACTACTTGCTGCGAAATTTTGAGGGTGGACATCAGGTGGGCGCCATATATGCCGATATTTCCGATATTTATGTTGTGTACCATTTAGAGTGTAAGACTCTGTAGTGTATGTAGAAGAAATAAATAAATAAAAAAAATATATAAAACATGAAAAAAAAACATTTTTATACTTCTCATTCAAAAATGTATCGCCCCAGAAGGTTTTTCTAAAGGAGAGTTCTAAAGAACTTTCAATAAACGGCAATAAATCTCAAACATATGTCGAAAATGTCATCAGTTTTGCTCATTTGGTTTGACCATAATTTTATAAATATATTTTCCATATGGTGTCCAATATCAGTTTGTACTAGATTTAATGAACTAATTGATGCCTCAAAAGGACGAGTGCTGCAACATCAAATTTTCTGTCCAATTAAAAGATCTAAATTTTTAAAGTTTTTGATTTTGTATCCAAATACGGCAAATTACACAACTATAACAAAGAGCGAAAAATGCATAAAACATAAAAAAATAACGTTTTATGGAAAGTCATTTTTATACTTCTCATTCAAAAATGAATCGCTCCAGAGAGAGCCCTTAAGGACTTTCCATTAAACAGCAATGAATTTGTAACATATGTCGAAAATTTCATAAATGTTGCTCATATGGTTTGACCATAATTTGACAAGCATATTTTCTAATATGGTGCAAATTATCATTGATGCCTCAAAATGGGGAGTGCTGACACATCAGATTGCCAATCCAATTAAATTTAGGTTTTGATCTTTTAATATCCAAATACGGCAAATTGTACGACTATAACAAAGAGCCAAAACTGTATTAAAACACATGAAAAAAAAAAACGTTTTATGGGAAGTAATTTTTATACTTCTCATTCAAAAATATATCGCCTCAGAAGGATATTTTTAGGGAGAGACCTTAAGTACCTACTCTCCATTAAACAGTAATAAATCTGGAACATATGTCGAGAATTTCATAAATTTTGCTCATATGGTTTGCCCATAATTTGATAAGTATACTTTTTAATATGATGCAAATTATCATTGATGCCTCAAAATGAGGAGCGCTGACACATCAGATTTCCAATCCAATAATTAAATTAAGGTTTTGATCTTTTAATATCCAAATACGGCAAATTGTACAACTATAACAAAGAGCCAAAACTGTATTAAAACACATGAAAAAAAAACGTTTTATGGGAAGTAATTTTTATACCTCTCATTCAAAAATGTATCGCCTCAGAAGGTTCTTTTTAGGGAGAGCCCTTAAGTTCTTTCCATTAAACAGTAATAAATCTCGAAAATTTCATTAATTTTGCTCATTTGGTGTGACCATAATTTGATAAGTAGATTTTTTAATATGGTGCTAGATGACCAGACCTTTTAAGTACTTTAATTATGTCGATGTTTTCTGTCAATATTACGTCAAAATATCAAATTCTTTAAAAAATGACATGCGCTGAGAAGCACTTTTTAGCATTTTTAGAAAACCATGACGGCCGGATTCAGTTACGTTAAACTTATAGAACTAAGTTTTTAAGCCATAGGCTGTAAAGTAAATTTAGAACTTAATAGAACTTATTACTAGTAAAACCTCAATTACTAGTAATAGGTAATCTGAAACCACTTAGGTTTAGCATACTTAAAAGCATATTTAAAGCCATGGCACCAGCTTAAAGCTTAAACCTAAGTTTAAAGTCTAACGTTATTGAATCCTGGCATCTTTTTTGAATTTGTTTGAATTAAATAATATATTATCAAGTCTTAAAGCAAGGCATCGAGCTATGAGAACTATGTAGCTTAAGCCTACATGTAAATGTTCAAAATTAACCAACAAATTTTGAAAATTCATCAAAAGTAATTCAACGACTAATTGAGGGCTCAAAAAGTGTATTGTTGAAACATCAGATTTTCAATTTAATTTAATACACCTAAGTTTGCATAGATTTATTAAAGTGATGATTTTAAATTAGTGATGCAAATAATAAAAGTGCAGCTGTAGCACAATAACAAAATTTTAGAATCTTTTTTTATTTTATCTCCAATACTTAGCAGAGATTCGTCCCACTGTATCTCGCCGCTCTTACAGCAATCTCCAAAAAGTAAATAAGTGTTTGATTTTGTATCCAAATACGACAAATTAAGCAACTATAGCAAATAAGGGAAAATATATAAGAGATGAAATGATCAGAAAGAAAATAAGGTTTTATCGAATGCCATTTTTATATATCTCATTTAAAAATTCATGGTCTCAGAAGGCTTTTTATGAAGAAGTCCAAAGTAATAAATCTCGAGCACATGTCTAAAATGTCATCAGTGTTGCTCAAGTGGTTTGACCATAATTTGCTAAGTAGATTTTTCAATGTGGTGCTAAATGACCAGGCCTCTTCAAGTGCTTTAATTATGACGATGTTACGTCAAAATATAAACCTCTTTAAAATATGACATGCCTTGAGAAGTACTTGTACTGTTATATAAACGAGCAGAATGAGAAAATAACAAAACGTAGCTTAATCTCTTGTCAAACATAAAGAGCACTTAGAAAACCAGAATTTGAATCCAAATTGTCAAATTTGGTGTTAAAGTGATTCCACAACAGCTAGCTCATGTTATATAGGACCGTTCGTATGCTATTATTCAACGACATATCAATAATTTGGTATCTCAATCGTTATACCCATACATAAATATAATTTGTCTTCATAAAATGAGCCATAAGCCTTTCCATGTAAATTTACGACCAATATTGTGCTAAAGAAAAAATCATTCTATAGGCTCAATAAGAACTAATCCCAAGAGCATTATTTCTTATTGCACCTATATTCTCCAAAACTTTTAAAAAGTAAAGCACCAAAGCTACAGTCTAAATTTGCATATTTTATTATTTATTACTGGCAATATTTTTGCCAATTACTTTGAATTATTTTATGGCATACCATTTCAAAAAGGTCAGACATTGCCTTTTTACAGGGTTATATATTTAACCCATACCTGGTAGCACAACCTTACAGTAGTTGTCGAAAGAAAAAGGGCTCAGGCAGGGCCGGATTTTCTAGCGATAATTAAATTTAACTGAACGTGTTGGAAATTGTTTGGCTTAATCCCAAAATATATCCTTTACTCTAAACTTTATTAAAAAAAAAGTCATTTGAAGACGCTATGCCTCAAAACAGATAGATTAATTTTTCTGCAGTAGTTTTGGATATATACATTCAAAAGATAGGGGAAGTATGGATGGCTAAGATGGTATAAATTTTTTATTCAAACGAAACTTTTTCAGAAATTGAAATTATGGCTTTTCGGCTGAGAAAATTGCTGAAATACAACGAAAAGTAAACTAAGAAAATTACTCAATAAAATATTTGTTAGTATGAACAACCAAAACAAAGATGTGGAAACATTGTTACATATACCATCTCATCCACAGATATATGGTTAAGATGGCATACTAAAATAAAACCTCAAGTCTACTAACTAGTATCGCTAGTGCACTTTGTATACATCAGCACACTCGATATGTGACCATTTCACACAAAGTTGACACCTGATGCTTTTTCTTGAGAACGAGATGTTGCTCATTGCAGAAGATGCAAGGTACCTACATCACCTTCAGCTTTTTCACATAATAATTCTGAGGCCTCCGAATCATCGCTGTTTTCTTTCCCTATAACAAAAAGTTTTTCTTCGCTTTTCTTAAAGCTTCTTAGTTTTCTGTTTCTATTTCGAGTGTAGAGTTGAGGATTCCATGTTTCCTCCTCCTTTCTATTGGTTTTGGATTTAATTTGGGTGGCAACTTAAAAAGGTGATGTTTGGCTCTAGAGGTCTCTTACCTAGAGAGGTGAACTTCGAAGATCAAACGGCCTGGCAGATGCAGAGGGCACTCCGCAATGCCAAGACTCTACTACGTGGACGTGGATAAGGCGGAATTATTCACTGAAACTATGCAAAACCAAGGCACTACACGCAGACGTCGAAGAAAGAGTCAGGCACCTCGAGCAAAGATGCATTCAGCCTAGATGTTATGTGCCAACCTCACCAGACGAGGGTGCAAACATCATAAAGAGCCTGAAGGTCAGAAAATCACCAGGTGTTGACAAAATCAGCATCCTGCTTCCCAGATCACAACCACGACTAACATCATTATCGCAATGATGGGACTTGGCCCTTTTCCCGGCAAGTGGAAGGAGGCTGAGTAATACCTAAACCTGGTAAAGATAAGACATATCCAGAAAATTACAGACTCATCAGTCTCCTCTTGGATATGAGCAAGGTGGCTGAAGAAGTGATCCTGAGAAGACTCAACGACGAATCCAACGAACTCGACACGATTCCAAGCTTCCAATACAGATTCAGAAAGCGACCCTCAACGGAGTTACTACTACTAAAGGTGGTAGGGAATATAACAGGCGGCTTCAACAACGGCCAAGCCACAGGGGTAATTTTTCTAAACGTAGAAAGATCCTTCGACGGAGTATGGCATGACGGGCTGTACTGAAAGATGATAGTAGGGGGCTACTCTGACCGGATCATCAATACCGTAAGGAGCTATCTAACAGAGAGGAGAATTCATGTGAGAATTAAAGGCAACACATCCAGACCAAGGGCACTTGAGGCAGGAGTACGACAGGGCTCAGCCCTTGGACCGTCCCTGTGTCAATATTCATACAAGATATACCATGATTTGACGACACGTAAATGTCATTGAGTGCTGACGATACAATAATACAATTGGCCCTCACCGACACAAGAAAGATAAGCGCTGTGCTAGAAAAGGCAACAGACGAGCTTATAAACTGGAAGATCACACATGCGCATAAACAACAACGACCTACGTTGGAATACGAAAGTCAAGTACCTTGAAGTGCACCGGGACCGTGGCTTGACATGGAAAAGGCATATCCAAGTGGCAAGAGACAAGCCCAAGCGGGCAATGGCTATGCTAAATCCCATGATGGGAAGACATGGCCAAATATCACTGAAGATTAAGCTCACTATGATAAAGGCGATAGCTAGGCCTCAACTGACACATAGTTCAACAGCTTGGGGATACGCAGCGAAATCCTGCATGAAATTGCTCACAGGGACAGAGAACAAGCTAGTCAGGATGGCAGCGGGCGCACCTTGCTTCGTCAGAGGTACTGACCTGCAGGCAGACCTAGAGTGGCAACCACTAGAGGACTTTATAGTCGATATTCAAAATTCAAAATTCAAATGGTTTATTGTCCAACAGGTTATCC